>JAUCMS010000062.1:20624961-20635372 GCA_032357445.1 Enteromius radiatus
ACACGTACAGTATTGTGACCTGCAGCACTCTCTCCACACCGTAGACAACTCAATTCTTTCGCGCGAAAGGGAAACACGCCGACGTCACATACGGGGCACGAGGCTACATTGCGAATGTCATGAACCGTTGAACTGTTCGATACATGCATGTACCGAATTGAGAGACGTGAACCGAACGGTTCGGTTTTTTTTCATGAACCGTGCCAGCCCTAATGGGCAGAGGCACCATAACCCAGCAAAGAAAACCACAAATACCAAGAGCCTCTTGACATAAACAAGCCATTGAAGACCAAGCCCGATTTCCATCTTGTCAGAATTGGAACACACTTATTTTCCATCCAGAACCACCGGAGAACACTCCTCTCAAAGTCAGGAAATTAATAGTCAAGGATCTCCTCTCTTGGATCTAACCTTAGCATGTGCTTATGAAAGCCAAGGCTCTACAGTAAAAATGCCCATAAATAAGCTCAAGTTCTCTCAATGTAATATGTAATGAATGAGCTGCAGAAATTGCACAGACGTACATTGTCTCCAAGTATTCCTGGTTTTACTCCTGATCACTGTAAGAACCTGCAGTAACGGTATCAGAATTACACTGCTAAGGCAATAGATATGTGGATAACGAAAGTAGATGCTGACAGGCATTTGTCTTAGGGATTGGAGCAAGGACATGTAAGATCCCACCAAGAAACTCAGAAGCTCAAGACCAGAGTATAAAAGGTTCTTCTCCAAAGCTTTTAGAACCTCAGCAATTAACTCTTGGTAGCACAAGGGAGAATATGCCTCGAGTGTGCAGTAAATCACTTGGAAAGAATGTGGTGAATGGCAGTTTAGAGGCTTAGTGGGGAGATTTGTAACATCACAGCAAGGTGGTCCATGCTTTGGTTTCCCTCATAATCCAAAGACATTTTAAACCTGTGATGGACTGGCTGTGCATCCAGGGCGTTTCCCTGCCTGAGAGCATCCCTGCAACCCTATATAGTACAAGTGGTTAGGAAAACAAATAGATGGAATGTGGTAAATGTCTTCTTGCTGGCTTAGTGTAATACTGAAGTAATGACTTATGTCATCATGGTGGCCAAAAAGGGCACAGCATTTACAACACCTCAACTTTCTCCATTGTTATTAAAGACATTAATTACGCACACTCACATCGTTCCAAAACCTGTGAGACCTGTGACATTTTTTGACTATTTGAATAGATAGTGACACAACTACCATGTTCAAGGCCCAAGGTAGCTAATAAGGAAATAGTTAAATAATCCATGTGACATTAGGCCTTCAACCTTCATTTTACAAAGTTACGTGGATACCTTTTTGTGGGCAAAGAAAACAAAAGTAAGGACTTTATTCAGCAATTTCCGAATATTCTCAAAGCTTCATAAAATTAAGATTGAAATACTGATGTCATATGGACTATTTTAACAATGTCCTTATTACCTTTCTGGGCCTTGATGGTTGTGCTAGTGTCTCGGAGTTCATCAGAAATATCGTAATTTTTGTCCTGAAGAAGGTCTTACAGGTTTGGCATTCATCAACTATTATGTCCTTACTTCTCAAATTCAGCCCTGCATAGTGTCTTCAGCAGAACCACTATCTGCTTGGTTTTGAGGGTCACTGTCTCGCCAGCCTGTAAACATTTACCCAAAAATAGTTCATCATCCAAAGACACGTCTGTGTTTCAGTGTGTTTATTTGCAAATATGGTTTATTTGCTTGGTCTGAATAAGTGTTTTACCTCTTTCCCAATTTAGGTCCCTTCAAACCGTGAAACATTTGCCTCATTGGTGCGAATACTGTTTACCATGTCAGGAAGGTAATAACTGAATGAGAAAAGGGTTATCGGTTTGACTTCCAAAGCATAACACATAGAATGGCCCTTGGAAAGGTACTGACACATACCTGACCTCTGATGGCATGACCCTAAGAGACTCAGAAACACACATTCACTGCATGTATAGGATCATTGTTCAAGGCACTGGACTTTAATGGAGCGGGGACCGGTTCTGACCTGCTGAAAAATACAGAGTCCAGCATTTCCAAGGGCCGCGTGGGACTGCTTGGCAGACGAACACAGACGCAGTGGGCAGATCATTGAACACTCAACTCCATAAAGCCACCACTGCAACTCTCCTCTGGATAAATGAGACAAAACCTTTCCTTATAGCGCTTAGAGTTTGACTAGATTGCTTCAGAAATCTCCTGACAAAACATACCTGCATTAACATTCCCATGTCACATCTGAACATGAACTAGTATTGCATTGCTCCTCACAGACTTCCAGTAACTCTTGCGGATGGATGAAATGAAGCTGATGGTTGGTCAGTGACTGCTAGACGCAGCAGGAAAGGAACAGAAGACTGCGATGAGGAGCCATGTGCCTGTAACCTCACATGCTCAATACACACTAATCACCACAGAGAGTTTACTCGAGTCCACAAACCATCCTTCTGAAGCCAATCAAACCACTCAATATGTAATCCAGTATTGCATTACACAAACTTACATTCATTCTGCAGCAAAGCAAATGTAACATCATACTTGAAACATCACAAAGTCATCCACTTCCAAAATCCCAGCCGTTTAAGCATTTAAGCAAACTGACCTGCTTCTGCAATTTTTAGCGAAACTGATCTGTCGTTCTGATACCCGTCCACTTCTGTTCACTCTCTCTTCTTCTTCATTTTCCAAGTTAGCAGCACAACCACAGATAAACTCAACCCAGACTACATATCCAGGTAAGAAGTGGCAGTCGAGTGTTCAGAACGGCAGAGGGAGCAAACCGAAGAGGAACAGGAAGACAAGTCTATGTGCAGACACTCCTCTCCTCTACATCCCACACTCTGCCTGTCTCTCTCTCCTCCCTCCTCTCAGACACCATCCCATCACAAACAAGGAAGCCCCATCTAGTGGTCATTCTCCAGTCTTTCTTGCAAGATGCTCACTCCGTTTTTTCTACATCATGCAAAAACACTCTCACCAGGAGGGATCCCGTTACTTGGTTTATATCAGTTATATCAGTGCCAGCCAAAGGACAAAGAGAACAATGAGTTATTCTGGTGCACATTGGACATTAAACTCTCAGAACATAAAATCTCACCAACCACAGTTTGCTTGATTTAGATGCATATTAAAGTCTCTTGAATACTCAAGAATATTTTACAACGCTGCCGTATTCATATGACGAGGGCAAGCAGGGGGGGCCATACCATCGGTCTCACTCAGGCCAATGAGTCACATTTACATAACTCACATAGACTATTTGTAGTGTAAATGCAATGCTGACATAGTTCAAACAAAGCTGTCAATGTAAAGGCCATGGGTTTAATTTCTATGCAAGTCCCTACAATTGTATTTGGACACTATAACACCTAATTGTACACCTAAAAGTGGGCACCTAATTTCTAGTGATTGTCGTCGTCGACTACAGAGACCGTCTCTGCAATTGATAAACAAATAGTTTAATCTCATCATTATTCATTACCATCACTCTGTTCTCTTATTTGATGATGTTCAGTGCTTTGCTACAATCTGTATTGTTAAAAGCTCTATATAAATAAAAGTGACTTGACTATAATCCATCATAAAGTTAACGGTAAAAAATCAGTTTATTGTTTTACAGTTTACAGTTTATTATTTTTCACTATATACAGTGACAAATTAAAAATTACATGTAATTTTACAGTAAAATACTGGTATATTTACAATTTTACAGTACAGCATTATTTATATATTTGTAAAAATAGTATTTCCAGTAACTACAGCTACTGTGCTTTTTAGTGTATAACGTTAAATATATATATTTTTATAGTGCAAATGTAAAATGTGTTCATGTCAATATAATTTAGTTTTCTCTTTATATATTTACCATAGTGGGCCCACATCTCATCAATACTGATAAGCTTAAATAAAAGCATGATCAATATGCCAGCTCATCGAGGCCTGAGATCATCTTTAAATGTGTTTTCCTGGAATCCGTCAGCTTCAGCGTGTCCTGAGAAGGTCATAGATCAGTGGAGTGCAGATCTCCAGAGAGATGACACATTTCTGTGTCATACACACTCTTATTCAACATCACACGACTCACATGAGCGAGTGAAAACCAGGGAATCAGAGCAGCAGACATAAGCCAAAAATATCCCGGACAACGATAACAGACGGTTTCAAGCTGTATATGAGGAATGCAGACTGACTTATTTTTATCATTAGCCTAGCTAAACAATCATGGGGCAGCGGAGGATTTAGCTGCAGATCTGCGAGGGGCCGCTGTGCTGAGCAAACATCCTGAAGCTCTGCAAAGTAAACATCCTGCCGTTTATGTGAACAAATGAAAGCGTACAGGAGAAATCTGATGAGTAAACACCACATATGACTGTAGACCCAGAACGAGACTGTGATCCTTTCAATCTGATTTTTGAATCTATTTTTTTTTGACATTCTGCATGACATCCCTAATCCTACCCAATATTAAGCGGCAAATTAGCATTTTATTGAGGCAAAAGTCATAGTTATTGCTTTGCTAATAGCAAGAATTGGACCTTAAAATAAATTGTGACCAATTTTCTTCATTCTAAAGATGCATTTGGCCTCTTTTAAACATGAAAATGATGTCAATGATCAAAATGTTCACTTTGATTGCATGAAGAAAAGCAGCATGAACATCCAGTGAAAATAAACCAGTGGGTTTCAGGTTTGGGCTTTATGTAGGCCAGTTGAACTGGTAATGCAGCACCCACACTACTAGTTAAACCGTTGTCTAATGTAAGCACACATTTATTTCAGTAGCCTAACCAAACTGAACCATCCAAAAGTTCTATTACATGCATTATAAACATAGACAACGGCAACTTAATGCATAATCTGAAAAGAATAAAGGGTGATATTAAATAATATAGCCTAAACATTGAACATTATTATAAAGTAACATTAGCTTCACAGTTCGTGATCGACATAGAATAAAACAGTGGCCAGTAAGTCCAACATGTGAAAGGCAGAAAGGGTTAAAGGACTTAAAGGGTTAGTTCAACTCAAAATTCTACTGTTAAACTCCAAACACAAGTTTTACTTGATTTTATAAATTGAAGGATGAATGGTTGGATTTAAGTCAAGACCATATCACAGATGCTTGCTTTCCATGTACCACTATAAACATCTATGCCCTGTATATGATAGCAACACCAAAACAGTCAACATCCCACATGCCCTTCACATGTTTAACACATCGCCTAACGCGCACATGACAGGAAGTCACGTGACCACAGTGGTCACACAGAAAATCAACAGCGCACAGACAGGAAACCAAGCAGAGCCGAGCTGAGAAACTGAAGATCAATACCACCCCATTTGATACTGCAGCGAACTCAAGTCAAACGCTAATAATATTAATCAGCACTGCATCTCTCATGATCCTCAGCTGCACAACGCTTTAAAGGGCAGTGAGTTGAAGGCTTCATCCTGCCAGGGTTCAGTTTAAGGTGACATTTCCTGTCAAGGCTCTTTCTCAAGTGGCGGTTTAGACAGCCCACACCCTTAAAATGGGAAAGAACTCTAACCAGATGCACTTTTCAACACCCAGCCATGCTGCAATATCTAATTACAAGTATAAAAATGCAGGCAAATATGTTGGAATCTGAAAAACTTGGAAGTACAATACAATATACTGATGATCTGTTAACCAGTAGTTTGCAAACAGATAAATATTAACACCGTTCAACATTTCTTGAATGTTTTTCTGCCATGAAGTGAAGTTACAATCACATTTAGGCCTATTCATTTAGCAGTAATTGTAATTATATATTATTAATTAAATATAATAATTTTAACTACATTAGTAATAATACCCCACATGCTTTGGGGTCAAACTTAATTTTATAAAAGTCTCAATCTTCTTGATATTTTTTAAATATATTTATTCAATACATATTTTTTTGTATGAGATTATTTGCAGCATGTAAACAAGAAATGCTCAAGCGAAATTGCATGTTGTGGTTTGTGACTGGGCCAAAATGAACTCTGTTTCATGTTTTCTTCCTTTGTGGTTGGTTCTTGATACAGTGGAGAATATTTTTATGTTGATAGTCAAACATCTGGCTATGCCAGACTGAGATATCAGCATTCTCCCAGAAAACGTCCCAACCCCCTTCACTGAACCCAGACAGCTGAGCCACATTCCTCACAGTCAGACAACAAGTGTTACAAACACACGACTGCAGCATGCTACAATATACTGTTAAACTTATAAGAAACATGCTGCTTAAAAAGCAGGGAATTCAAAGAGAAATCAGGTATTTTGTGTATTCAGTGGTATGCTGAATATTGCCTCAGACTTGAGGAGTCTGGACAAGTTGCAGCCTGTTTGAGTCGCACTATGAAGACAGACGCATTAAGCACTGCAGACAAATATGCAAGAAAGATAGAAGAGTGAGAATCAGTAGAAGTGAGGACAAGATACACCCAAAAACAAACTTTCTACAGTAATAAAGCACAACAGTAGCAGAAAGCATATCAGCCGAGGAAATAAAACACATTCATTCCTCTCCAAAACCAGTGAGGCTTTCATTCACAATGAATAATTCACAACATAGCTGCATACTCAACTGAGGGAGTATTGTTGTCTACAGAAACCCAGAGTATGACAGCATTACTACACTCATTCTGAACAATAGCCTGGAAATGGGTTTTAAAGTACTTTTTGTGTTTGGTTATGAGCATGTGAACTAAAGTTAAATGTGTGTGTGTTTGCCATATTTTGTCGAACATGGCGCTTGAGAACCGTGAAATAAGACCATAATCTTTATTTATTTATTTATGTATTCAAAGCTAGTTCGTTCCTAACTAAATAAAAATAAAAACACTGTGGACATAACATTTTTATAGAAACAAAAACGCACATTTCTATAGCGCTGAATAGTGAAACTAACGCCAACTGATTTTTTTTATGTATCTCAAACAGAGATATAACGTTACAGCGCAGAGCGTTCAAAGCGCACTTTTATGAAGAATAACTTTGGCAAAAGTAACAGCTGGCGATCGTCAGTCACTCACCGACACCGTCCTCTGATTTCAGCACCATCGCGCTCTCTGTCGTCACTCGATACCGTAAATAAACCAACAGAAAGTTCAAAATATCTCGCTTTACACCAACAACACAACTTTACCGTCAACTTTCGAGAACAGAAACGGCTATTTTACATAACAGTCTAGAGCGGAAGGATTGCGGTCGAGCAAGGGTGTTCGTGCGTGAACAGGGGAGTGTCTTTAACCGTAACCGGCCAATCCCTGGCGCGTACCGAGACCGAGTAGACAAGCGAGGGATTCTACGCCGTTTCCGACACGGGCACCGTCTCAAATCCCGGTTAAATCACTCCCTCACTTGATTAGCGCGCGAACAGATTACCAAAACACGCTAGGTTCCGAGCATGAACGCATCTAAAATTAAGCTTATATTTGTAAATATGGGAAATGTGTAATAATTTTACAAGAATTGTAGCCTACACCAACAAAACTGTATTGCTTGAATACCTTTCCTAAAGCATGTGAAACGAATTAAGGCTATATAAGAAATAATATCATAATTAAAATGTTAAATAACGTTAATTATGCTATATATTTAACACGGTTTGTCAAATCATGCCTTATAATAACTATAATTTCTTCTCAAACTCTCATATGGCTTATTAAAATCAGTTGTCTACAGAGCATAAACAAAGCTTTCTGTTTATTAACAACTGCCGGACGTTAAGACAACTTTAAGAAAACTTTTTTTTTTTACATTTGAAACCAAATCTTTGTGTTATTATGTCAATTATCACATTTTGGGAGTGACTGTTGTATTAGTACACCCAGAACAATCCTCTAATTTAGGAGATTTTCTCCTAACTGTCACTCCCAAAACTTTCAGTGTGCACTTTATATGGCCATTCAAGTGTGTCACACCAACAGTACAGTCCTCATAAACTCCCCATGACAGATTAAATTACATTCATGGCTGATTCTGACACATGTAATTAAGATCTTACTTCAATAAGTACCAAAAATACTTTGGAGGTTTTGAGATATTCAAATTGAGAGCTTGCATACAATGCCCTAAAATGCTGTCTATGTAGGCAGCTTACTAGGATTTGGAACAAAGCCGCGGTATTGAGTTTCGCCTCCACACCCTGGCTGTGAGGAGTGTGTGTGTAGGTGGGGGCAGGGAGACTGAATGACGAACACAGACAGAGAACGGCCCTGAACATGTGTTTGTGTGCGTGTGTGTGGCCCTGAGCCGAGAGCAACATAGGACAGATAACACCTGATCAGCTATTAAAACAAGTGTACAAGGTACAATGCGGAGGATGATCTGTTTTATATCTGCTATATGTTTATTTGTAGACTTGCATGTAGCCATATAGTGGCACATTTATACCTATAATCTAAACACTTGATGTTCTGGAGAAACACACCACACCTGTTGTGTTATCTATGGGTTTGGATAATTGGAAATGTGACTTTTTACTGTAAAATAGTTTCATACTTCTAGACATTGTGATGAGTACAGAGATTAGTGTACAAAATAATCATGTTGCAACGGCCCATTTGAGATAAAATCTAAAGTCTTTGTAGACAGACACTCACGCATGTTGAGGTGAGAGGAGTTATGTTTCACAATAAATAAAGACGTAACAATGATGGAGGGCAGCTCTTTAGCCTAAGTGTTTACAGAAACAGAAACTGAGGAAAAAAAAAACTTGTGTTTTACTCATCTGTAAGAAAGAAGTACACTTTAGTCAGAGTACTTATTATGGAAATAATAAAGAATATACTTAATCGTGAAATGAATGTTAATTGTAATTAAAAGAAAATGTATTGTACTTCACATTTATATTAAATGCAGTAATTTGAACTTAAGACTGCTTATTTTTACCCACTTAAGTAGGACTTAAGTACATATTATGTACATGTGTTAACTGCAATTAATAAAAATGTATTATAGTTCACATTTACATTAAATGCAGTTATTTCAACCTAAGACTGCTTATTTGTTTTACCCACTTAAGTAGGACTTAAGTACATATGTTAATAGCAATTAAATAAAAAATTATTATAGATCATATTCATATTAAATTCTATTATTTCAACTGAAGACTGCTTATTTTTACCCATGCAGGACAAATATGCAATTTCATAAATGCTTACTGTATATTGTCATTGAAAAAACTGATTAAGATGCAATTTAGTACATTTAAAATGCATTACATTTAAATATCACACTGCAGTTAAATTATAATGAAGTACTTTATGTGCTTTAGTAGCCTATTAGTCAACACATCCAAACAAGTGTACTTTTTTCAGTTCACACCAAAAGATTATTTAAATATAATTATTTAAAATGAAAACTAGAAATATTTACAATTAAATTGTACTTTGAAGTATGGTACAAGTGCACATTTGATACAACCAAGCACACTTCTTTTTTCACAAGGGCCTAGAGAGCATTCCTGTCTAGTTTAACACATATCACGGCTGTGTCCTGGTCTAACAATGCGTCCTCTGTCCAGTGGTGCTGTCCTGCATATGAAGAATGTCAATGCGTCAACTGACCTACATACGTCAATTATACAAGACAAGAAGTCCTTGTTTACGGATGCCAGGTCAGTTTTACAATAAGCGAACTTTCAAACTATTATGTAATAAAGAATTATGCAGTCCATTCAACATACAAATGAGATGTCTAGATGTGGGCTGGAAATCTGATTTATGTAAATATTATGCAAAAATCAAATTAACATAGGATTTGTTTCCAAAGGTTTCCATGCCTACTGCTATTGTGTAAAGTGCTGTAAATACTATTTTTATATATGTTCTTAAGAAAATGGGATGTTTTCACCAGTTTCACATTAAATGCAGTTATTTCAATATAAGACTGCTTATTTTTTTACCCACTTAAGCAGGACTTAAGTACATATGTACATATTTTAACTGCAATTAATAAAAATGTATTATAGTTCACATTTATATTAAATGCAGCTATTTCAACCCAAGACTGCTTATTTTTTTACCGACTTAAGCAGGACTTAAGTACATATGTTAATTGCAATTAAATAAAAACAAATTATAGTTCACATTTATATTAAATGCTATTATTTGAACTTAAGACTGCTTATTTTTACCCACTTAAGTAGGACTTAAGTACATACAGGTATGTTAACTGCAATTAATGCAAATGTATTTTAGTTCACATTCATATTAAATGCTATTATTTCGACTGAAGACTGCTTATTTTTACCCACGCAGGACTTAATAACAAATATGCAATTTCATAAATGCTTCTTGTATATTGTCACAGTTTCATGCATACAGTGATGGGCAGTAGCGTCGCTACAAGTAGTGACGCTACTAGTTTAACTACATTTCTCAGTAGCTTGTTGGTA
>JAUCMS010000062.1:20660541-20672831 GCA_032357445.1 Enteromius radiatus
TGGTGATTCTATTGTACGGAACGTGAAAATAGAGACACCAGCCACCATAGTCCAATGTGTTCCGGGAGCCAGAGCGCAGTGAAGCAACTTGAAAATCACCACAGAGGTACATGAGGAGATGAATAACTATAATCTGTTGGAATTGTCAGAAAACAATTTGATTTAATTTTTTATTAATTTTTGAAATGTCTATTAAGCAAAGTAAATAGCATTTGCCAACTTTGGTATGAAATTATTTAAAAATGATACAGTAAAACAGCATGAAAATCACCACAGAGGTACATGAGGAGATGAATAACTATAATCTGTTGGAATTATCAGAAAACAATTCAATTTAATTTTTTTATTAATTTTTCAATTGTCTATAAAGCAATGGAAATAGCATTTGCAGATTTTGGAATGGAATTATTAAAAAATTATACAGTAAAACAGCATGAAAATCACCACAGAGGTACATGAGGAGATGAAGAACAATAATCTGTTGGAATGGTCAGAAAACAATTCGATTTAATTTTTTTTATAAATTTTTTAAATGTCTATTAAGCAAAGTAAATAGCATTTGCCAACTTTGGTATGAAATTATTTAAAAATAATACAGTAAAACAGCATGAAAATCACCACAGTGGTGCATGAGGAGATGAAGAACTATAATCTGTTGGGATTGTCAGAAAACAATTCGATTTCATTTTTTTATAAATTTTTTAAATGTCTATTAAGCAAAGTAAATAGCATTTGCCAACTTTGGTATGAAATTATTTAAAAATGATACAGTAAAACAGCATGGAAATCACCACAGAGGTACATGAGGAGATGAGGAACAATAATCAGTTGGAATTATCAGAAAACAATTTGATTTAATTTTTTTTTAATAATTTTTGAAATGTCTATAAAGCAATGTAAATAGCATTTGCCAAATTTGGTATGAAATTATTTAAAAATAATACAGTAAAACAGCATGAAAATCACCACAGTGGTACATGAGGCAATCAAGAATTATAATCAGTTGGAATTTGCAGAAAACAATTTGATTTTATTTTTTTATAAACATAATTTTTTTTTTATTGTCTATATTGACAAATAAATAATAGTATTGGTCGCAAGTCAGATTAATAGTATTTTTATTTGGGAGATAGAGAGATTGTTAATAGCATTGGTCCTGACTTTGAATAACATGAAATGCGCCGTGTTAGGTCGGAAATGTCTGCTACCGTAATCATCTATATAGGCGCACAATAGAAATTTAAGCGGAGATGGCGTGACCGTACTTTTACGAAGCGCAGATGGTGTGACCGCAGTGGTTTACCTTACCTTACATGACTGAAGTGAGTCGAGTTCCCGAGTGCCCAAAAGTGAAATTAACTGGTGACTCTGAACTCCAGACTAACATGCTATGTTCCTGCACTTGATCAGCTTCTGCAGTACTTCTAATAAGATGAAGGGAAAGATTACTTTTAAAAAACATGCGTATGAAACTGAGGTCATCAAGTACGCTCAAGCCTTGTACGCTAAAATACATATTGCGTGCCTACATTGATATTTACGGTAACAAACACTTGCCACCTCACGTGGCGCATTTCATGTAATTGTACAGCATACCATCATTTTCCTGAAGAAAAGGACAATCATTTCAGGGACATGGTTTACAGCAGCCTTATGTTTTTTTTTTCTGCATTAGTAAAAGCTTTGTGAAACTGCACAGCGTTTTTAACTTTTTAAACATACTCCCTCCGTATGTAATGCCTATGATCAGAGGCGGACAAAGTACACAAATCCATTACTTGAGTGACAGTATAGATACTACTGGTCAAATATTACTCCATTACAAGTTAAAGTTTTTTTTTGTATTAAAATAGAAATAAATAATAAAATAAAATAGGCAAAACATGATACCGTCTCTTATAGGTCACTGATAGGCTGTCTATCACCTGTCAAAAATACTATTCACATTTAGAGAAGTAACAAATAAATCACTCACTGTCTTTAAAGCTGCTATATAGAAATGACTTTCTACTTTGAGGACCTTGGTAAAATTGTAGTGAAGTCATACGTTTCCAGAAAAAATAAAACTCAAGTTTTATTTTAAAACTTTCAAATTTAAAACATACTCAAAAAGTATGCTTAAGTACAATACTCAAGTAAATGTACTTCACTACTGTCCGCCTATGCCTATGATAGACGATCAAACCAATCAGAGTTTGCAGCCCCGTCCTATCAGACACGCCCTGATCTTTGTTGTATTTGTTGTGAATTCAGTAACATTATCTATCAGCATTCATTTCTGTCCTGTTTTATTTATTTACTCCAATTAAAGACCATGACCCATCAAAACATTCCAGGGGGGATATATCTTAAATAGTCACAATTCTGTTCATTTTAGACCTGAAAGTGGTAAAAGTACAAAGCATAGAGCTGAATGAAATGGTAAAACCTCATCTTTCCATAAATTGATAATCTTTCAGTGACTTCCAGACCAGAAATGACAGGGGCCTAATTTATAAAGCACAGATTTTTCACATCAGCACCAGCAAAACAAGGCTTGAATCTAAATCCAAGACCATATTTAATTAGTTAATATCTAGTATAATATCAGACTAGTTGAGACAAGCTCAAGATTAAGGGTCATGACAGACCTTGAGTCTCAAGCTCAAGTCCAGCTCAAGAACATTTTTTTAGGACTAGATGAGACCAGTTTACTTAACTCTATGTCTTTGGGGTCAGTCTGACAATCAACTCTTCCTTAACAAAACTAAATGTTTCCCTTCATATCATCTATATTTACATAAAAACTGGATTTGATTCAGATTCAAGGTAATTATTTTTTTTTTACTTTAAAATGCAAAAAACAGCTTTTTTTTTTTGCTCACACACACACACACACACACACACACGTGTATGACTACCCAACTGGATCGACAGATAATATTTGTATAAAATGTGGCAAATAAAATCAGCCATAGATGCAGAAGGTGTGCAAAGGTGTGAAGTGGTGGGACCTGTGTGTGTGTGTGTGTGCACCCATGTCTGTGAATTCACACACACACTCTTACATAGGTATGTTAGTCACAGACACACTTATACACACACACACATTTATTTTTTTAATGCGTTTTCTAATGGTAATATATAAATTAATTCAGAAAAAAATTCACAGTAGTTGTGATATGAGCAGTTGGTCATTACCAGTAAAATGAATGGCTCTCTATGGCTCTCTACTGGTCAAAACAAGTTATTTCCTAAACTGTAGACCCCATAGGTTTATCTCTAACCAACAGATGGCAGCATTATACACCTAGGTCAACATCCAGAAACAACTTTAGGCCATCATTTAAATGATATTTCTATGGAAAATTTATATTTCACATGCAAACTAAAATTGTCATTGAGAAATCTCGTGGTAAATAGTTCCCAAAGTACTTAACATTGCCAAAAACACAGCATTAATGTATAGACGAGAAGTAAAAAAAAAAAAAACTTTAACTTCTTGTCAACTGAAACTTAAGCCTCTTGCTATGTTCTTCTAAAACAATATAACAGCTTTATGTTAGAAACGGATCCAAAATCAGATTTTCTACCATTGGATTAAATTTATAGAGGAAAAAGTAAACCTGAAAACCAGCTTTTCACAAAAATCACAACTTTATTGCACCAGTATACCTATATTTATGTATTTGCAATACTGAATGACTTCTCGTTTTCAGAAAAGGCATTAGGTACAGAACCATCGATTCAAAAATGACAAAGACACTCGTGTGTTCTTCAGCTTTCAGTCTCTGAAAATATCGACCTCAAGCATATTTCTACGAGAATACAGACACATCCTACAGAACGCAGTGTCTGGGTCCTGAACAAGACTTCAGAGCAGCCGTCCGAACACACTTCTATTGGTTAATAAAATTTCCCATTTACAACTCCACAAACCTTAAATACATTAGGCTTCCATTTAGCAATGTGCATTTTAACATGTTTTTAATAAGTAGAATTTGCAATATGTTCTATTCGTTTTTAAAAATTAAACCAAGGCAACTTTTCTAAAATCCAAGGATTGATGAACATGGTCTTCAACGACAAGAATGACTGGAGGGGGGCACAGAAAGAGAGAGAGAGCACAAGGTAGACTGTACAGTGTCCTAAATAGGAAAGCTTCAACATCCTATGACGGCTCTTCAGTGAGTAAGCATCTACATCAATTTGACCCGATGTATAATAGCACTGCTAACAGACAGATGACGTTTGGACCAGCTTTTGTGGAGTTCTTCCTTCGCGGGGCGTCCTTGGGACTGCTGTAGTTGCATAGAGAGTAGGAAAGAGATACAGGATGAGACACGCCAAATAAAGACAAGGGGATACTCCAATTATTCAGTAACTCAGCCCTCCTGGCAGAAACACAGTGGTTTGTGTTAAGGCCCATGTTTTTTTTTATGTTTTAGCTCACATGGATGAAATGTATTGCATTGTTGTATGCAGCCCTGTGCATAAAAGACCACGTCGTCTGACTGGAAATGGGAAATTTTGGGGGAAATCGGAGGAGAAATCTTTGAGGAAATGGTCTGATATCCTTAAAATATGATAAAAAATAAATTTAAAAAAATCAAACACTGCAAAGGTGAGTTGGAGGAGGATGATGGGATAGTATTTAAGCAGGCAAGACATGAAAGTTTACAATCACAAGCAATAAATGTATTGCGCTTTAAGACAGCAGGGCTGTGTGTGTTTGTGGAAACCCTGCTTCCTCCAACGGATGATCCAATCACGCAAATAATATCTGGCGCAGATATGAAAAAGCAAAATAAATTAGCAAATAAAAGGAAATAATGATATCTGTTGAGTCACTGGAGGGAGGGGCTACATTTTCCCGTTTTTAGAAAGCATGAGGATTTTTTTCTCACTAAGAGACCCCAGAGTTCAGGTGGTTTTCGTCACAGAACAAATGCTCGCTGTGTTGTGTCTTTCCTGGAAAACATTTGATCTTATTACAATAAGAATAACGGGGATCTTTAAAGGTTAACAGGGTGCAGACTCTAGGTTGTGTCTTATTTCCTATGATCTTAAGATCATAATGGCACCGTTATTGGTGTGTGTTTAGACGAAAGCCTCAGGAGTTGAGCTCAGCCTCATCGCTTAGTTTCACAGTACTGCTGCGCTTGTGTTCTTCTGAAGAACCTCGGACTGATCCAATAAGGCAACTGGTCTGGTGAGGGCACACCACTGGGGTCAGCATTTCACAACTGCAGCAAGAGAGTGAAACAGCTAGTTAGAAACATTAACTTACATTAAGTGGATGCAGAAGTTTTTAGCGTCACCGAAAGGACAAAATGTTACAAATTCAATGTATAATAGAAAGTATGGATACTTGTTCAGTACTTTTGTAACTGGCAGAAGAATATATATGAGTGTACCTTTCAATGACGAAACCCCAGACTGCTCCGTCTGCCTCCCGGTGTGACTGACCACATGTTACGATGTTCTTGGATCTTCTGGAAGACATTTCCATTTCTCCTCTTCTCCTTTTTGTATTTTTTCATTTTCTTTACCTATTAAAGAGGGGAGAGAGATTAAATGACTTAGATAAATACTAAAATATACACTATATACAGTGACATGCAAAAGTTTGTAAACCCCTTGCAGAATCTGTGAATAATTGTCCCAAGTACGACATTTTACATAAAATGTTAACAATATAACCCGCAAGAAGTCAAAAACATATCTGAAATTAAAATAATTCACAAGTTTGGGAACCCTTGGTTCTTAACACTGTGTGTGGTGACATGGATGATCTACGACACTTGTTTGTTCTGAACAGTTCAACTGAGCACAGAAAAAAAACCTTCAGTTTTCCAGCATCTTTTGCATATTTGAACTCTTTCCAGCAGTGACCGTGTGATTCCCATCTTTTCACACTGAGGGCAATGGAGGGACTCAAACACAACTTAAAAAAAGGTTCAAACGTTCATGCATTAAGAGCAAATTATTTACATTTTCTGCAAAGGGTTCACAAACTTTCGTATGCCACTGTGTGTGTATAAATATAGTGAGAGGTCAAGAAACACAGTACACAGAGTAAATGTAGTATACCAGACAGTGTGCTGTGTACACTGACTAACTAGTAGAGAACAAACTCCAACCACAGTCACTACTAGTCAACATGAACTACCTATAGTAGGAAATGCTCAATAATAATAGGTTATGGTCTTTACTTTTCCACTGTCAAAGTCCCTGTCCCACTCGTCAATGACAGTCTGGTTTTTGGCATAGCGTGCGTCCTCTGCAGCATCTCTGCTAACGCTCGACAGATCTCCTTCCCAACTCAGCACTGTTGAATGAAATTCAAGACACTCGATATTTCAAGTCAAAGTAAGAATTCAAGCACATGTACAGCTAACAACCAGAAGAGCATTTGAAGTCAAATGGTTAATACTAATTCACTTCCTCTGTGCTTCATATAGAAGTAAAGTATTCATTCTAAAGTAGAGATGAAAGTCTAATGAAAGTTTCTCAGGGAAACAGAGGTTTTGTGCAAAATGTTGACCTCTAACTCACCCTCAGCTCCATACGCTTTATCTGAGGAGTTCTTGAGGAGCTCCTCGACTACATCACAGCTTCTCTTGCCATCCCAGCCCAAAGGAGCAGGGCATGGGCCTTTTCTCGACGCGTCGTCTGCTTCTCGATGGTTCTGGTTACGCTTGTAGCCGTCCTGAACCTGGCTGTCCCAAACGATCACGGCAGCTGTAAACAGAAAACGCCACAAGTTTAACTCTGAAATATGATGTCAGATATGAAGCCACTCAAAAAACTTTGTTCAGCTGTTTATGTACAGTTCACATTTGATATGAACACAATTTAGGATGATGTTCTTTAAGCAGAGCAGCAAACAATACTAAACCAGTGATCTCAAACTCGGTTCCTGGAGGGCCACAGCTGCTTGGAAGGAGTGTTTGATTAGGGTTGGAGCTAAACTGCAGAGCTGTGGCCCTCCACCAGTACTAAACAAACAAGAAAAACTACTCTAGGAAGTGAATATATAATCGCACCTGTGCTGGAATGACCAGATTTCTGCTTGCCTGTGTTGCCCATCTGACTAGTAGACTCGACTCCATTGGTCTCCTGAAGCTCCATGTGACGTTTTTCTTTATCCCCTGGTCTCTCCTCCTCTTTTTGTTTTTTCCTTTTCTTCTTGGTCTCTCCGAGGTATTCTGTGTTTGCACAACTAACCTCTTTTACAACAGCACTGAAAGACAAGAACATAAAAGATATGTTGCAACCAATGTCATTTTTTTAAATATTGATGTTGAGTTTCTGCATCAAGATCGTACACAACCCTAACTTACCACTTTGAAGCCGCATCACCATTGCTGATCTCTTTCAGCTGCTCTTTGAGTTTGTGCTTCTTTTTCTTCTTCGGGACGGGGTCTGTCTCGGGCTGGTCAGTCGGAGACACTGACTGAGGTTTGGTCTCACGGTTCCCTGCTGCTTTAGACGTCGCAAATTCCTTTTCTTTGGCTTCTGAGGCGATGCTCCAAGTTGTTCCCAGACACCAGTCCTCCTCCTGAGGGGGCTCGAGATGGAACAGCACACACTCCTTCTGATCAACTGCTTCTTGCTCCCTTTTCCGCTTTTTCTTTTTCTTCTTCTTCCTGATTTCAGTACTTGGGTTTGGTTCTTCTGGGGCTGATTCTTTAGGGGCGTCCGGCTCTACTTCTGAATGTTGTCGTTTTAGTTTCTTTTTCTTCTTTTTTAGAGTGGGACTGGCGAGTACCTGGGGTAGTCCTGTAGTTCTGCCGTGGGTCTGGCTCTGGATTGGTCTGGGTGCACTGGGGTTAACGCCATTGGTCTGTGGAGAGAGAGCATGAGCGGGTGGCTCCAGAGTGGAGGAGGGCCGTTTAAGGGGACTTGATTCTTTAGGATGGTTAGTTGAAGGTGGAGATTGCAGGTTGAGCGAATGAGTTGAAAATCTGCAAAAAAACCAGAACGATTAAAATTATTAGGAGTTCAGATGTATTTTGATACCAAGTTGATCGTGAAATGAGAAGTGATATAACAAATCTCTTATCAGTCCCGATATTACCAACCAATTTGGGGAATGTATACACTTCTTAATTTTATACATAAAAAAAAAAAAAACAAGAATAGATTCCTGATATGAAGCATTCAGAAGACTCATTCATTTCAACATGCACAGCAACGACCCTAATGAACTAACATACATCTCACAATTTATGAGAAGCATTTCTTTTACAGTGTTCCACAGTGATTTCTGGGGGTTTCTTTTGAGTGAACAATACAATCACGGATGCCTTAGAATTTGCCAAAATATTTTAAGAGCTGCCCACCTTCTGAAACAGCCTTTGCTGCATTAAAACTGTTTTTTTTAGCAGGGAAACGTGGGATGTGCACAGCTGAAAGCAAGGAAGATGTGTTTTGAGCGTCATGACAACAGAAAAGCAGCTCTGATGCAGCACACTGAACAAAAACTCTCGACTTTTGTCATTAATAATGAAGTTTTGTGTGCAACTTAAAAGGATAGTTCCCCCAAAAATGAAAACCGTCGTGTCATTCCAAAACCATAAGACCTTTGTTCATCTTCAGAAAACAAATTAAGATATTTATTTTGAACTCTAAGAGCTCTCTGACCCACCAAAGACAGAAATGAACACGATCAAGGTCCCAAATGTAACAAGGAGATTGTTAAAATAGTCCATGTAACATTCAATCGTAAGGGTTCAGTCACATCAACTCAAACATAAATATCAAATATGTTCCACTGAAATCAGCTGAATTATGAAAAGTGCATCTATTTTGACAAATAGTAGAATGTTGTGCTATCACTTTGAGAGCGAGGCAGTACCTGTGGTGCGGGTGGGTTGAGGCCCGGCTGAGAAGGTGTGTGGGGTCACTGGACAGATGATGTGATGAAGGGGGCGGAGCCTCAGTGCTGCTGCTCGGGCTCTGCCGCAGACTGGCCTGCAGTTATTGACATAAATAAAAACTTTGTGGTCTAAAAAAAATATAAAATAAATAAATAAATAAAAAACATAGCCATGAAACGTGACAATGACAAAGGGGCCCATACGGGGAAGAAATCATCAAGACCAAACAAAAACAAAGAAAGATAAAAAATAAAAAAAAAATAAAAAAAAAAGTAGGAAGGGGGAAGGAAAAAAAGAAAGTGTAGCAGAGAAGAATTAGAAGTTGTTAGAAATAAAAAAGAAAAAAAAAAAGAAATCTTTAAAAAGGACAGCAGTGCAGACTGCGAACTGACAAAACAGACATGAGCTGAAAGAATTAAACGTATTATTATTGTATAATTACTAGCCAATGTGAGCAACAAGTCAAGGCTTCAGATTTTTAAAGAAAGTCTTTTTCAACATCGACGAGGAATGAAGTGGACAAACATGGGAAGGCAAACACAGAAACAGTCTTGAAGACCACCGGCAGATGGATGGAGCTGGTAGACTGACCTTCTTGGCGGACAGGGCGAGTCGTTTGGCGGGTGGCGGGGACATGGTGCTGACGGGCTCTAAGGAGACGTTGGTGAGGGCCTGGGGTTTGAGTTTGACTACCTTCTGCTCCTCTGAGGTCACACGCTCTGTGCTCTTAGCTGGAGATGCTGGACTGTTCACACTAGATACTTCACCAACCGGTGCGCTCCTCGTGCCAATAGACTCCTGAGAGAACACACAAGAGACAGCTGATCAACATCATTACTTTTTTTTTTTTTTTTTTACTTACAACCCATTGATCAAAATCCCTCACTTAAAGCATACACATCTATAGAGACTTACTTTAGACTCAGAGGAGGTGTCTGCTGAGGAGCTGTCAGACAGAGATTTGAGTGAGGTAGATGATGGCAGGCCGCGACCCTCGCTGTTGCTCCTCTTGTCGGTGTCGGGTTTGGAGAGGCCGTTGGGTGGAGCAGGAGTGCTGCTGCGGGACTGAGGCTGAGGTATGGGCTTCTTCACTTTCTTAAAGGGCTCCTCGATCAGTGTGGGTCCACTGGGCGG
This sequence comes from Enteromius radiatus, assembly GCA_032357445.1. NCBI lineage: Eukaryota > Metazoa > Chordata > Actinopteri > Cypriniformes > Cyprinidae > Enteromius > Enteromius radiatus. Next base: position 20,670,540 of record JAUCMS010000062.1, read on the forward strand.
CTTGGACGGGGCATGGGAGTTCCCCGTACCATTAGACATCTTCGGCGATTGGACCCCTGAACAGTTCCTGGCTACTGGAATACCAAGACCCCCATCCACAGACTGGATTTTCCTCAGCTGAGCGGGATCAAGCTTCTGAAGGAGGAGAAATAAGAGGTTGTGTGATGTTATGTGACTTCAACGTATATTTTGGTGTTCAGTAAAAATAGCAGTAATTCCTTTGTTTTTATTGACATCATATCTCCTGATTGCGTCAGACGTTCCTACCTTCGTAACCTGTGGTGAACACAAAGGTCCATTAAGTGTGCTCTTCTTCAGTTGCTCTGGTGTCATATTAGTTCTCCCAGAGTGCACTATGCTCTGCTTTGTATTTGAAGCATCTGTGTTTTTCTTTTCAGGGATCCTGCCACAGAAAAGATGTGATTGGAAAAATGAGGCATCTCTACTGGCTACTGAGATACGAAGAGTAGATGAAAGAGCATGAACATTACCTCAGATAAAAGAGGACATAGGCCTGCTGATTAAGGACAACCTTGATGTTACTGGAATGCACCATTGAGTCATTCATCTGGTACCACTGTCCATTACTGGCCTGTAAAAGGACATTTGCATCAGAATATTAGCCATAGCAACCAAGCATGAAAGAGACAACATCAAATGACAAAGTTTCCTACAATGCTCCTGTAAAGTTCTCAATAAGCTTACTGTATCTCTTACTGACCCATAGATCGCTGACAAGCTACACAATATTCTGTTCAGTAAACTGCCATTTACTGCTGCTTCTTTTAAAAACAGCTGATGGAGATTTACCGCTAATCAAAGATCCGGCTTTACTGACACGATTTGCATGAATATACCGCAGATTATTTCACCCAGCCCTACCACAGACAATGGTGAAATGTACAGTTATCATACAAATTTTTATTTTTTTGATCAATGCTGTGACTGGCCAACAAAATCCAGTATTCCAGAGCGTAGTATCCAATAGGTGTAACAATATTTGAAAATCAAATGAATGGGTTTTATTTAAAAGCTGTCACGTGGCGCTCACCTTGACGTAGCAGTAGTAGTGTCCAGCATGGCAGCTGTACCCTGAGTGCACGAGGACAGCGTAGAGTCCATACATCACTGGATCGCCCGTGCTCTGGGACATGTATGGCCGAATGTTCAGGAACTCTGGGTAGCCAACGTCCTAACAGAAAACCATCAGTCAGCCGGCTGATCACAGAATAAAGTCCTGTTTCTGTATCTCTGGCATGCATAGGATGATACCTTGGTAATTTTCCCTCCGCTGAAGTTGGCGAACCGTTTAAGCGACAGCGTCAGCACATTTGATGCTCTGTGAACTGTGAACCTCTTTGTAGCCGGAACCTTCTTCTTACATCTAAAGCAAGAAAGGATTATGATGAAGAGCTACTGAGATGCTTACATGGTCTGAGTGGCTTACTGGATCAAGAACTCGAGTGGCCTGCATAAATGTGTTTTGATGGTATGGAATAAACTGAGAAAGACTCTTATGACTGCACAACTCACTTGGCACACATGTAGGCATTCTCGCCACTCAAAACATCAGGCTTGACAAACAGTTCCAGAGCACGAACGATGTTGACCGCTTGCTGAAGAGGAAAGAGGAGAGGAGATTTTAGTCTGGGACAAAACTCATTCATCATTCTGACATAACTGAACCAACTGGGCTTTCATAATCTCACCCGGATCTCCAGAGCGATGTCCAGGTATGGGTCATACGTATCTGACACGCTTTTACAAATAGAGCACTTCACTGCAATAACAAAGAAAACAACGTTGAGATACAGATCAGTATATATGCTACAGTTCAAAAGTTTGGGTAAGTAAGATTTGTTTTTTAAAACTGCAATTTTTTTTATTTTCCAAGAATGGCAATTTATCATGAACAGACAGTAATAAAGTCATAAAATACTTTTGTTTGAAATAAGAACTCTTCTTTTAAACCTCAACAAAACCATGAAACTACAGACTGTTTTCAACATTGCTAATAATCAGAAATGTATGGAAGCCCGTTTCCGCCACTGAATACATTTTTTTTAAAAAGGTTATTGCAACTTTCTTAAAATTCTGACTTTCCTCAATTGCAAGACATAGTCAGAATTGCGAGATATAAAGTTGCATCTGCAAATAAAGTCGCAATTGCGAGAAATAAAGTCAGAATTGCGAGATATATTATAAAGTAAATGTCAATATATTAGTGCTGGGCAATGATTAATCGCGATTAATCGCATCCAAAATAAAAGTTTTTCTTTACATAATATATTT
>JAUCMS010000062.1:20682258-20696032 GCA_032357445.1 Enteromius radiatus
AGCTGCTTCAGGAGTGTTTGATTGGGGTTGGAGCTGAAATCTGCAGGACGGTAGCTCTCCAGGAGCAGGGTTGGAGATCCCTGACCTAAATGGTTCCATGAAGAACCTTAAGAACCTTTCTGTTTCACAAAAGCTTCTTTGTGGTGAAAGAAGGTTCTTCGGATTATAAAAAGGTAAGAAAGAGATGGTTCTTTAAAGATAAAAGGTTCTTTGTGGAACCAAAAATGGTCCTTCTGTGGCGGGGTTCCTCAAATCTTACCCTGGATGTCCAATGCACTGTAGAGTTCAGCTCCAACCCTGATAGAACTCACCTACCTGTGATTTTCTAATGATCCTGAAGATACTGATTAGCACGCTCAGGTGTGTTTGATTAGGGTTAGAGCTGAACTCAGCAGTGCATCGGACCTCCAGGGTAAGCTCTGAGAAACCCATTGCTGTGAAGAACCTTTATTTTTAAAAGTGTATAGAAGCAAACACTGTTTTTCACAAAATAGTAATTAACTCTTACCAGTAATCAGGTATTCCTTCTTGCCGTTGCTCTCAAAATTGACCCCGCACAAAGATGAGGAGGGGCCCGTGAAGATGGTGTTGATCTCTACATCAGGGCCTTTAAACATCTAGTGAAAGAAGTTGGTATGAAGAAGTTAAGATATAGAGTTTTTCTTCTGGTTTGCTTTTTTGGTTTATCAGTGTAAATATGTGTCGGCATTACTGTCACTGAAAGATTACAATTTCTTTGAGGTGCTAATTGTTCGAAAATTAGATTCAGTATGCCTTCTTTGCTTATCAATATTTAGCAAATAATATAATAAGGTGAATTTAGTAGTGCTAAAAGCATATTTAGTTTTATCCGAAACAGATGAACTTGAATCTGCCAATGTTTGATTAAAATGATTGCTGTATGTTTTTGCGGTAGTTTGGAAATGAAATGGCCAGTGAGTGGCGCTAAAAGGTTAATCGCGTTTGTGTATAGCGTACCACCTAAATTAAACCCCAAACTAAACCTAACAAAAGTAAACACATTTGTTGAAGCAGCCATGCTATTTTAACTTCCTCCTACAAGACTTTGAAATATTTCAATGTGAATCGGGTCCAAATAAAAACAAACAAATAAAAGTAGTTGAAGTTTTACTGCCACTGGAGCTCATCTGAACTTGAAACTGCATTTAAGTACACTTGTAGGAATTGTTTTTCTAATGAGGTTTTAAATGTAACGGTATAAATACAGTAATTCTGACAATATGCCAACACAGCATTATGTTTTGCGTTTAGCTTCATAAAAAATGAAATCAGTGTAGGATTGAAAGTGGTGGATAACAACAAAACAAATATAGTCCACTAACCTTTATCTGTTTGACTTCATATTGGATCATTCTGATTGGATATCCGTAAGAATCATTGCCAGTGACCACCTCCTTTCGTCCGACTACTTTGGCTCTGATCACTGGAATAACAAAAAGAGAAAACCATTGAAATATAAACCATTTAGCAGTCCCACTGTAGGCCTAAATGGGTGTTATCCTTCAATCACAGAGTAAAAGGATGTATCAAGCTGCAGTTATTCCGCTCTGTATTGCAGGTGCTGTGCGGAACACATGAGTATTTGATTAGCGGAGGGCAGTGCAAGGAATGTGCTCCCAGCCTGATATTCAGGAAGCCAGTCAGCAGTCTTACTCTAGCATGCAGTTTGCCCCCCGCTCGCCCTGCCACTTTAATCTCCACCCTCTCACGGCCTGCTTCCCATAGAGCTGCTGACATACAAATACCAAATGCTCAGTCCAAATTCATCTCTCCATTAGTAACCAAACTCAGGATCACATGCTTCGAACAAAACAGACATGGGTTTCTCCTTTTGCACTGCTCACTCTGCATTGCTGGGTGGTTTCTGTGGAGATCTATGCCTGTTTAAGACAATGCTGCGTTAAGGTCGTTAGCATTAGCATGCTGCTATGCAGTTGCTCGGATGGTTTTGTAACAGTGGTATAGTGTTATTGAAACGCATTACTAGTAACTTGAGTTATGTAATCAGATTACTTTTTTCAAGTAACTAGTAAACGCATTCGTTTTTAAATTTGCGCCGAAATGTCTTTTTCTATTTTTACGTTTTCAAATAAGTTTCGTTTTCTGTGACCTCTCTTGCTTCCATGTTGAGAGAAATCTGCGAAAACATGATGGTTATTGCAGTTCTGGACTAAATGTGAATGTGCATTAGCTAAAGTCACTTGCTCAAAACAGAGTATGATGCAAACCTGCAATCTCACTTCTGACCGTTCGATTCGATTATACATTCGAAGTTATACATTTATTTTTGTTGTAAATATCTCTGACCAAATTTTTCCACTGTTCTTTTATACTGTATCTTTCTATTAAATAAAAAAAAAACTTATACTTTATAATAGCCGGCACATTTTTTGCTAGTAACTAAAACCTTTCCCTGAACAAACTCCTAAATTGCTTCTTAGTAATGATAAGAATATAGTTTTACCAAAAGAATTGTGATGGCCTGCCTCAAAAATATGAAACAGACTGCTTTCAAGATGTGTTTCTGTAAACATGAGTAACTTCTTAAGGATCACGTGACACTGAAGACTGGAGTAATGATGCTTAAAATTCATCAAAACCATTTTAAAAATATCACGGATCCCAAACCTTTAAATAGTAGTGCCTAAGATATATAAGTTATAACTATAAAACACTTCCCCATTATATATTGGAGTTTTCAGAGAGCCCATACATACCATTGCGCATATTTAGGCCCAAACACAGAGCGTCTTTTCTATTGGCCACACACCCAGAATGCCAAATACACCCACAGGATCCCAGTCTTAAATGAGGCATGCCTCTCTCATCAGTAACGACACACACATACAGGGTTTATCCTGGTTTAATCACAGCCTCCACACATTCGTTCCACACCGAGGTGGAAGATACACATACAGTGTGGGTGCTGTTTTCAGCTCCAGGTATGTGAGGGGAAACGAGACCAGAGCCCTCAGCATTATTCATTTACTGGGCTCCGAGGGATACTGTGCACATGTTACGGGGTCAGCTCTAAACATCGATGGCAGGAAAAGTTAAAACTGCACTTTTTTGCTGGCATTAGGTGTGGTGTCATTACATGTTCAACACTGTTATTAAACTCTACACTGAGCTGAATAATAACACCGTTACTGGACTTGTTTCATAATGCATGAACTTTACAAAACTGACACTGCTTTTGAAACTAAATTCAATCCATAGAACCTTTTTGTCTACTCTAAATGGTTCCATAAAGAACCTTTAACTTCTGGTTCACAGAACGTTCTTCAAATTGTCTAGAGATGGCTCTTTAATGAATGGTTCTTTGTGGACACCAAAAATGGTTTCGTGAAGAACCTAGAGTGTGGGTCGTATTTAAAAACCATCAGGCCTAGGTCATGTGGGAGTCTCAAACAGCCAGCATCATGCAGTTCCATGCATGAATGAGATTGCCAATTCCTGTGGTGGGCACCAGATGTTGTTTTCAGCAAATCACTGAAGGCATAGGTGGGTGTGAGGTTTTAGGGGGTACACCGTGACTGCGATCGAATCCAGTAACCCAAGTCTCACCATCGCAAGTCATGTAATGATGTCTAAATAACGTCAAAGGCAAACCGCAATATGTTGCTAGCATGTGGCAATACTTTCTCAATTTCTGAAGCTGTAATCAGTCTGCTGAAAGAGGTTTTAATCAGAGGGCCACTACAAACAATGGAAAATGCACAGGTCATGTAATGGCAGGGTAATGAAGGGACACTGAAGGTTAAAGCATCACAGCCAGATCAGAGGCAGGTTACATACAGTGATGCAGTTAAGCTAAAATTAGGCCTACAATTCTCTCCCATCACTATTATACTAGTTTAAAAAGTGGTACATTTGCACAGCTATCAGGACTGCTTTATGTCATTTACATTTGATAGTAGAAGGGAATAACACAGATATAAAAAGCAAGATTTGTGTATTAAGACTTAAGGGTTGTCTATCAGGAAGTAATGTCACACCTTGGTGTACTGTTACATAGAATTGAACAGGTGTGTTAAAATATATTATAATGACTTATGACTCATCCATCAGTGCTTAACTTCAGAACCACCTTATAATGTTAGTTTATTGTATTGTTTTAGGTCTTTTGTTTATAACTCACCTATTATATAATGTAAGACTCATTAGTTACTTGTTATGAATAGCTTTTGCCAATGAAGCTCTAAAAAGTGAGAAAATAATCAAATGATGTATAAAGTACCTTTAATTTCAATAATTAACTGGATTACCTATAACATTAACAGAAGAAGAAAATAAAGGAACTATATTGTGATTTTAATGCCATTAATTAACAACATGTACTTATTATATGGTTAGTTATTATGGATAATACTGTATGTAATGTATGTACTATATGTAATGAGTCACAAAATGAGCTACACTGATTTTAAGATGAAAAACAGGTTGTTTTTTCCTTTTTAGATTAATTATAACAGCACATTTGTAATATTCTGACCCCAGAGGTATCTACATCTGTGGTTCTGTCCACTACTATGAATGAAATCTTATATAAATGCGAAAATTGGTGGTTTCCTTTGGCGTTTGAAACGAAATGCTCTTGAATGCAGTCGAAATGAAACTCACTTAAAACTTTAGCATATTTTTAAGAACAAAAGAAGCTGTTAGACGTGCTGGAATACGCACACGACATTGTATTGGTGTAATATAGACACGGTCACGGATATGAAATAGTTAAAAGCATGGAATCTTACCGACATCCGCATTGCAATACGCCTGCTGAGGATGTTCAGGAGAGCAGCTGCAGGCTTCGGCAAACTCAGCGGCTCCGCAGAGCACCAACAGCAGCAGAGGAACACAGCGCGAGCGGCTCATCTTCACGAGGAATGCGGACACAAACAGACGACTGCTGGATTTCAGGAAGTTGCTCCGGACGCGGACTTCACAAAAGCGTGAGACGAAAACCTGACACGAGAGAGAAAGTGCTAACCTGATGTGAAGGCTCTGGTGTCAGGACAGTATGCGCTCTGTCTGAACGGCCCTGCTTTTTATTCGGATCTGAGCTCCGCCCATATTTGTATTCTGCATTTGACTTTTTGCCCCGACTTAGTCGTCATGCCCTCGTTGCTCGGGTCGTTTTTTTTTTATATTTTGACATTGTTTTTAAGTTAACAAATACAAATATGAGCAATATCGTGAATTAATGACAGTATTGCAAAAGGAGAATTGGGTAACTGAGTCTCTGACGTCTGGTGCCCCTTGACCTTACAATGACCACTCACTTCCCTGTATTAACCAGTTTGGCTACTAATGTCTAGAATAATTGCTGATCACATTCTAAAGAAGAAGAAGAAGAAGATGATGATGATGTGAGCCTTTAGGGAAGTTGACCCCTTTGGCAACCTTAAAATTAGTGATGTGACTACACACACACACACATAGGCCTATATATATATATATATATATTGCTCACCCCCACCCTGTGATGAACAGAGGCCCATGAATAATTGGGAACTACATTCAAGTTCAAAAAGTTTTCTTTTCATGTTTATGACTGAACAATCACACGTGTTTGTGCTTCATAATACTGTTAGCATGATGATAAAGTAGCTCTAATCTTCTACTAGATACTAGTTTGTTAAAATGGTATATAATTTGGGCAATTTGAGCCAAACGTCATGAGGTAAGTTGAGCCAGTGCCTTGCACCTTCTTATAAATGCAAAGTATTTTTTTTACTGTAATCCTACATTATATTTCATGCATTTATAGCCCAAACATTAAAAAAAAAATGTTTTGAATTTGATTTATATTACAAGTTTTTTTGTGAAATTTTATTATATTGTATTTCAGTCCAGCTCTGTTATCAATTGCAGCCTTTATTAATAATAATAATAATAATAATAATATACCGCTATAGGCTAGTTTTAAACTGTATCTTTAAATAAAGCTTGTAAGAAGTTATCAATACATCCATTCTGTTATATTAAAGTTAAGAGCAAACATTTATTTATTTATTTATTTATTTATTTTTACTGTCCAAAAATGTCTCATTTTAAAGTTGATCTATCTATCTATCTACTTATATGTGTACACACGCAACGCTCTCATGCAAAAGTTAATAAACACCAATTGCCTACAGATGAATAAGACTTTTAATTGTAACTTGTCGCTATTTTATGAATCTACACGTTTTCTTTTGTGTGTTTGTTCTTACATTTTCTGCTTTATTCATAAAACGAGATTCATCTTCCATCTTCACGCGCGTGCATGATTGACGTTGGCGCTTGAGGTCACACAAGTTCATCAGATCGTGGCGCAAAAAACAAGAATTTCGGATTTTGTGTCCATCCATCAGAATTTCCCAGACTTCCCTTATTAGAGCCAGCCTACGTTACAGTTGCTAGCTGTCGTATTCTTATTATTATGACGTCTTTGATATTGTGTGACGTGAACGTGCTCTCGCTGATTTTTTTGTTCTGTTGCTTCTTAATTTACGATGGGATTTGGTGCCCTTTAATAGCTAAACGATATTTCCCATGTCTGTGTTTAAAATGTAAATGTTGAATTCATAGGGAGGGGGAAAAACTCTGTGTAAAGATAATCAGTTTAATTTAATTCAATAAGAGAAATAATTTACTCATTTTGACATGAAACAACAAAATAATGTCTGTCAGCACTGCATTGTTATTTCATTGTTAGTTCTATATGTGAAGAGAAACGAGGAACTCAGAACAGCCGGAGATAATGAGGGAAGTCCATATTGCATGATTGTCTGTTGAAATCTCAAACAGATCCAGGGAAACACTTCTGTATCTTCTGGTCACTCAGTTCTCCACCCACACCATCCTCATCATCTCTCTTTCTCCTGATGACTTTCTTCAGTGATGCATGCCTTAAAAATTAAACACTAACATAGAGTAAATATGATACTTTAAGACATATTATGAAATCAGGCAACACTGCATGCTTTACCATTTAAAGCTATGTCTGGAATAAAGGGGAATTTTGAAAATGTAATTCTGTGACATTTCCCTTAAAAGCAATTAAAAACAAAGTGCGAGTAAAACAATCCCTTGCCTCATAAAGTCTTATTGTGGTTCACCCTTCATTTATTAGTTTGAGAAGTCATTGTGTAAGTGTTTTAAACTCTTTTACGACTTGTACATCATAACAAATGTTTGGAAAAATTGTAGCTTTTATGATTTGGTGGCTGCTCATTTACACTGCAGTGAGACAAATGGTCATTGCACATTAGTTAAGCGGATATTTCGGCTAGAATGCCAGATTTACACCTATACGCTTTATGTAAATGACATTTTTACATTTTCTGTAAATAAAAAATGCAAAACCCGCCTTCACAATGCTAGGGTGTCGTGGTTTATTTCCAGCTTGTTATTATGTAGTGGCTAGGGAATTACTAGGTGGTTACCCACCACCAACTCTCTATTACATTTGCTTTCTTGACATAGCCTATTTTTTTAACCTGTGCTATCATTATTGTACTACAATATAATGCACATTTTAAAATCACTTAACAATAAACATTAAAGCAACTATATGTTGTTTTGTTTACTTTCACGATTTTGGAGCCCCCTACAGTAAATCACGTGGTATTCGTTCTCATATATGGTTCTCAAAGTGGATAGCTGTACCACAGATTAACTTTTTATTGGGGCGACACCGAGGTCTGCGGAGAAATGGCCAAACTAGATCATATGTGCCTTTATAACCAATTAGTTTTCTGTGTGATAGTAAATCACTGTTTTTGGGAGCCATAGAAATTAACAAGAAGTGCTGTAAACAGAATATCCTGCCTGTCACAAAAATGTCCAAGAAATCTAATTTAAAAAAATTCATTTATAAACTGTTACCCTAGAAAAGCAGTTCTGTCATGCAGCTTTTGGAGGGATTGGGATGGTAATGTACATGTGTTTGGACAGAGACTCAGAGAAGTACTCGTTTCTGCCAATACATTCACAACATCCTGCTGTGAGCATGTAAGAAATACTTCTACTGCACAATAACATTTGTAAATGTACATGAAATTAGCAGATCTATACAGGTGGAGCTGGGGAAGGAGGAGGGTTTCTGCTACAGCAAGCACTAGCCAAGTATTTGAATGCTGAGCAGTAACGGCATAACTTAATACATATACATACATTCAGTATAGTTAAAGTGTTAGGTCACCCAAAAATGAAACTTCTGTCATTAATTGCTCAGCCTCATGTCGTTCCAAACCCATAAGACCTTTGTTCATCTTCTGAACACAAATGAAGATATTTTTGATGATATCAGAGAGCCATCTGACCCTCCAGAAAGGTCTCGTGTTTGGAACGACATGAGGGTGAGTAATTAATGACAGAATTTTCATTTTTGGGTGAACTAACCTTTTAAGCCTTCAATGCCATCCATAAATCGTGGCCTCTGGTTTCCTTCTGTGTACCGCAGTTGCATGCTGTTTTGCCTTGAAGTTTGCCAAACCCGATCTCAAGGCAAATCTCACTATGAATTTGTACGATTTTTACTAAATCGTATGTATTTTACGAGTTGCCAATTCATATGAATTAGTATGAATGATTTATACCTAAACCTACCCGTCACTGGGGTTTAGACAAATCGTACTAGTGAGGTCGTATGAATTAGCCACTTACCTTATAAATTGGTCGTGAGACTGTGTTGGCAAAGCCTAAATGTAGGATGAGTTGCTCCAAAGTTAATTTATGCTTAGGGGTTATCCTAAGCATGAGTAATAGTAATAATGATAGCACACTTGGTTTTTATGAAATACCCCTAACAATAATCTTCACGTCATGTTGAAATAAACACCACAGACCTACGTAAACCACTGCATGAGTCCAATACAGACTTCTAAAGACACCCATGCACAAAGGTTTAGGGTTAAATGCCTATAGACTGTGGCATGTGGGGGAGTCAAGCATAATAGCTTCAAGCTGACCACTTATCCTTCCACTAAAGCTGCCCACATCTGGTTGGCTTCCCACATAGACTACAAAAGACTTACTGGTGACATCAAGTCATCCCGGCTACTCATGTAAATACTGTAGATACACCGTGAGGTACGTATGCAGGGAGAGTGCCCCATATGAGTCACAGGAAAGGAAATCAGTGAAAGGATTGTACAGCCATTATGAGAATACTGAGTAATGTTTATAGCATGAGCAGGTTTACTGTGTGTGTCATGAGCAACAGGCTTAATGCCTGTTCGCCACAGTCCCTCTGCTCTCTGTAATCTCCATCAGAAATTTCCGCTATTTCGTAATCTTTTCTGTTTTAAACATTTGAAGCAGACATTATTTTGTGCAGATTATTTCTTATTTGAATTTGACATGATTAAGGTACACAGTTCACACTGAATCGGCAAGATATTGTTTTCAGCTAGAAAATAACCCCAAACAATTTATTTATTTACTTGTTTGTTTGTTCATACAATACAGTTCTGATTTAAACATGATATTTAAATTGCATTTAATAAATAAATTTAAACATGATAAGCGAAAAAAAGTGAATTTGTGCGCATCTGTATTACGTGTCACTGTAGCATTTCTTTACAAAGTGACATTGCCAACTACTGGACTGGCATATTTTTGTCTTTTTGTTTTTAAATATTTATTTTAATATGCCAGTCAAATCAGTCGTATCACTTCAAAAGTGGACTGATCAACTGGAGTTTATTTATTTATAGTTCCTATAAGTTATTTTAAACTTTTTTAAACAAGGAAATGGAATTGATGAATATGTGTTTATTTTGACTGTTGATATTAATGAATACCAAAAGGATGATACGTTTGAATGAAAACAGTACAGCTCACTGTCTGAAAGATTGCATATCTCAATGAATAAACAGTGACCTCTACTGAACAATCACCCTGTATGCTAGATTTCATTCTTACTTTCTGAGAAAAGTGTGGGCTTGAAAGACACGAGGGCGTGGAGCCGGGCAATTAAAAGCATGAGGGGAAATGACACACTGATGAAATGAGCTGAAATCCATGCCTCAATTCCTCATGGCACGCCACAGCCTGAGGAGAAAAACAGAGATGACTACATGTGAGGACAGTTAACGCCCCTTCCCCAAACAGCTCATTCGTCTGAAATTCAGCAGAGATATTTTTTGGCTTTTTTCCCATCAAAGTCCTCACCTGACTGCAGATCTCTGGGATTCCAGGAACTAACCTATTTCAGGAATTATGGGCCATAGTGTTCCTTCTGGAACATTTTAAATACAGAGAAGATTTTAAAATACATTAAGAACACATAACATTCAGAAAATTTTATGAAGCAGACTCTACTGTGTTAAAATTATCCGCTAAGAAGTTTTGTAAAATATATAAAACATATGAAAATGGACATAAAAGTTACATTATTACAAATTCAGTATGAGCTCTTTTAGCCCTCTATAAAGTTATTTTTTGCTAAAATGTATTTTATTTTTGTTATATATATATATATATATATAGTGCCGTCAAATGATTAATTGTGATTAATCGCATTCAAAATAAATTCTTTACATAATATATGTGTTTATGCTGTGTTTATTTATTATGTTTATATTAAAAACACACACGTAAAAAGTATTAACATGTCAATGCATTTATATATCTATTTTCTTATATTTTATATTATATCTAAATATATTTAATATATAAACATAACACATTTTCATTAAATATATACATGCATGTGTTTGTATTTATATGTATATGCTTAATAAATATACACAGTCCATACAAATATGTAAAGAAAAACTTTTATTTTGTATGCGATTAATTGCGATTAATCGTTTGACAGCACTAATATATATATATATATATATATATATATATAATTAGTATATATCCACTCTGAACGCCTAAGTAAGCCTATGGGTGAGGTAAATAACGAGGAGAATAACAACATACTGTAAACGGTAAAACTGTTTGCACTACAAACCACTGTGTTCATAACTATGATAATACATTAACTTGATTAAGACACACCAGTTTTCAATATCAAGCAGCAAAACAAGCAAACTCTTGAAAGCTTAAAATTACCGGACGTGAATGAGACTGGAAGCTATACAAATAGAATTTACGAATGGCGGTGTATATAGTATGTATAAAGTATTTAATAAAGGATCTAACCCTCTAGCTCTGATCTGAATAAATAAACAAGATGATTTTCACACAAAACAGTGGTTACTGGGTAACTAAACTATTGGTTGAAACACTCTCCATTCTACTGTATAAAATCTAAAAAATTTGCATAGCACAAATTATATATTTTTTAACATTATGCAAAACTATGATACAACAGCATAAGAGAAAACCCGAAGCTTTATGTAAGTGTCCTTAAAAGAGAAGTGATACTAGCTCATGTTGTGTTATTTGCTGTTATAGTGAACTTTTGAACCAAATGTAGGAAATACCACTGAAATACTATTACGTAAAAAAAAAAAGAAATAAAATCTACTGGACCACTTTACAATGAACTCGCGTTTTTGACACTGATGTGGAAAGAAACCTAATATTGTTACATTTAAATTTAACATTTTGAAAATGTGTTTTTTTACAGTATCCAATCCTTATAAGTATCATAGATCACTGAGGTGCCTCAGGGTTCACTTATTGGCCCGCTCCTCCTCTAATCATTCATAGAATGGAATCACATTTGTTCCAATCTAACAACACTAGTGTGTGCGCGTGAATCTGGATTTGAATCATTAGTGAAAGATTAGTTTTTGCCCCAGATATATTTATAAAATCTTGGTCTGGGACAAAAAGCAGTTTACATTGATCTTAAAGTATAGCTATCAACATGTTATTATAAATGAAGAACAAAGGGCCATTTTATCCAAACACCAACAATGCTCACAAAGGAAAGAACAGAATGATGCAACTGTGATGTGAGTGTGTTTTTTTCATGCCACTGATTTGAGACATTCCATATATTTCAAGAGCCTGGCGAGACACAGAACAAGTTCTAACACAATAAATAGCTACTTAATGTGTTTCTCAGAACAACCTCATCAAAACAAGATTACTCATCATAATGGTAAGACTATTGTTTTTTAAATTCTCAACAAAAGCTCCTGTGAATTTTATCATGTATTCATATTTCATCTGAAATGTGTCTTGGTGCATCTTCATGCCTCAGGCCAACATTGAACTATTTTTATCTATGTGGCTTGCTACAGGAAGTCTTGCTTAGTCACTAGACTGGTAAAAATACAAGCTATGTTGCTCATTTTCTAAACTAGAGTGAACTAGTTCAGACTTTCAGATGATCAGACATGTTCACAGGACTTTTGATAATAAGAGGGAACATGTTTACGAAAATCCGCTAATTGAGTTTGACCATGGAGCATCAGACACTATTCAAAAGCTATTCTCAAGTATGTTATGCATGAGAGGTTTCATCAAATGTATTCTGAATTTCTAGACTGAATGCAATCGTCATAACAGATTACAAAGGTATACAGAATTTTCAGACAGGAAAAAATATTCAGTGCCTACTGTTTTGGTTAATGCATAAATGCGTGTTACCATTATTTTGGTAAAACTTCATTTCAATAGTCCACTTTCTACTAACAGTAAGTCACTTTGCAACTACAGCTCAACTAGCAGTCATTAGAGTATTAGTAGAATGTTTGCTTAATATCTTCTAACACTAGGCTATATTCTGATGAGTCCACAACATACTGGCTATGAGAGCAAGTATAAATTTGCAAGTATACGTAAACTCATTCTACTAACCCTAAACCAACCCTAACAGTCTACTCTGAGAGTTAGTACACACTTGAAATGAATGAGAGCTAGCTGACATGTAGTTACAAAGTTACTTATATTAAGTAGAATGTCTAATGTGGACTATCAACAGCGTACCCAGTTATTTATAGGCTATACCATTAAAAATTAATTTATTATGGTAATTTTGCATTACTTTTCATACTTGTTTGTTTTCAATATAAAAAAAGTTATGTTTTTGGAAAATGTAATGAAATGAATAAGCCTCAGGCTGAAGGACATGCAAATTCACGTCTGTACAGTAAAGGGCGCAGCTCAAATAAACCAGCTGCTCAGTTTCTGGACACAAGAATGAAGGTTCAACAATTCTTTTTTTAAAGAACAAACACGAAAGCCCAGATTTAAAAAGTACTGTAACTCAAAAGTAACGTAAAACATTACTTTCCATAAAAGTAATAGGTAACGTATTCGGTTAATCCATTACTTTTAAAAGTAAATTTCTACAACAAAATTGTTTCTCTAGATCTATCTATCTATCTATCTATCTAGGATAAGTATTGTATCCTCTCATACTGGCATAAGATGCTTTTACAATGAATTGGTTTTTAGTAATGTACGTGTATAATAGGTGACTGAGTTTACCATTTCTTACAAACGTACCAGTATAGCATAAAAAAAATTAATTATGTAAGTTTATTTTTTTATTTGTATGATTTTAAATGCATCTTTAAATAATCAAACATGTTAATGTCTAACAATATGATCTGATCATTTCATGAAATAATCAAAATAATTAAAACTCTTCACTTATTATTATAACGATCATAAACCGACATTGAAAATTAATCAAGGTTAAACATTATTTTCATTTGATTGAACTAAATAAGCAGACCTAAACTTTACGCCTGGTAGAATATGACATGATGTTACCAGCATGCATTCAGATATACTCTGGACGCACTACAAATCTGAAACTGTAGTCATCAGGACAGGGGTTCGGCAGACCCATACT
>JAUCMS010000062.1:20702575-20722317 GCA_032357445.1 Enteromius radiatus
GCTTCAGCCAGGTCCCATCCGTCATCACAAACTGTACCCCACTGTCCATCATGATAGACCTCCACACGACCAGAGGATGGCAAACTCCCCGCCAATCGCACTCTGCCCTCCTGTTTCGGCTGCTTTATTCTGTCATCTTCATCCAGAGACAGAAGATTTAGAAGAAGACAACAAATCTGAGACACGTGAAATTCTCTAATATACAAGTAATTTAAAAAGCAAGCTTTTGTTTACTAACCAAACAGGGTCAGACGCTGTGCCGAAACGTGAAGAAACAGCAGAGGCCATAGAAGGTACATGATTCTTCTTTTGCTGGAAATACTGCAAACAGCGGCGACGGGAACACAACTCTCAACTGAGTTACAAAACATCTCGCTTTTCCTTTAAATAACAACCAAATCCAGTCGACTGTTGTGAAACTTGGATGAAATGCTGTGTAATCACATTTGAAGGCTACCAAGTTTCATTTCATGAAAATGCTACCTTTGAGAAGTTTTGTTACTGCAACATAGACATTTAAACGAGAAGTGTCTGTCAGCATGTCTGGGATAAAGTTAGCCACATGTATTATAAGTGAGATCAACGAAACCAAATTCACACAGTACATAAAGAAAACAAGTTGATTCTGTCAGAATTCTGTTAAAGGAGACAATATGTAATATAATTCTCTGGAAATCATGTTAGTGTAAACTTCTGATATACGGTTTTCTGAGTGCACACATCTGAAGGACACAGACAGAGAGTGGCTGTCAAAGGCATGCGAGTACTAAACTAAGTACTCATTCACACACAAGTTTGCATTAAAAATACATGAGTACATTGTACATTTTAGGACATCCTCAGACCTCAGTCATAAAATGAAAATGCGTCATGCCAAACGGCATCGTGACTTCAGGTCTCGGAAAAAAAACGACGTCCGGTGTCTGGTCTTGTACACTCGGGCAAAGGGCGAAACGGACTCAAATTAAAAGTCCTCAGACGAAACGGCCTCAGGTGGAGTGTGACATCATACGCACACGGCCCAAGCAAAGCGGTGGTGTGGAACTGTTGAGGATGGCAGATTGAAGTAAGCTGCTTCTGATATTGTTTATTTTAACA
Source organism: Enteromius radiatus (assembly GCA_032357445.1). Lineage (NCBI taxonomy): Eukaryota > Metazoa > Chordata > Actinopteri > Cypriniformes > Cyprinidae > Enteromius > Enteromius radiatus. The sequence continues at coordinate 20,703,674 of JAUCMS010000062.1, forward strand.
GTTTTATTAAATGCTAAACTAATTACATTTTATGCATAGGATAACATGCATTTCACGAGTATTTTTATTACGAAAACAAACCATGATGAAAATGTAGAAAAAATATTTTTTGTAAGGGTAACTTTACAACATACAAGCTAACGTTATCCACTATTACTAACTTTTTAAACATGCAAAAAATACTCAGGAAATGAATGTTATCCCGTATCATATAGTCCTGAGGACTTTTTGTCTGATGCGTTTTAAGAGTTGCCCTATGCCTGATTGAACGAGACCTGACACGGGACATCGTTTTTTAGAAATATACGTTACAGTAAATAAACCTAGAAATCTACTGATCTCCTGTTTCCACTGAGGCTCTCTTAGTATGTTTTGCTCAAACTTTCACCATGGCATTTAAACTGTTACACCGTTATTGCTTGCGAAATCAAAATGACGGCGCCTTGGGTAGAACCTTACAGATTAAGGGGTGGCAATATTCTAATGAGATCCATTTGCAAGGGGAGCAAGATCAAATTTACTGGGTTATAATCTTTTTCATGTTTCCTTGGTTGGTAGATGCACCGGGGACCTGATTTTAGCACTTAAAACCTGGAAAATTTTGATTTTCATGACGTCACCTTTAAAAACTTGAAAAATAAAAATGCTGCCTCTTCTGTGAATCTGCTTGTTAATATCAGATGTCTTCAATGGTGAATCATAACTTACTTATCTCATTAACCCCTTGGTTTCACAGCCTAGTCCTAGACTAAAATGTAAAACTGTTGAGCTGTTTCAACTGAGAAAACTTGCACTGACTGATCTTATATCATGTTTTTCATGATCTTATAATGTTGTTGTTGCTGTTTTTTTTAAGGCATACTTTAATAAAAATTCCTAATTGAATTATGGCCTAAACCTGGTTTAGGCTAAGCCCTGTCTAGGAAACCGGCCTAAGAGTGTTACTTTTAACACTCTTGAGTTTGGACTCAAAAGCGAGTTCATTTAAGATTTTGCTGTGTACTTTAATATTAGTTTGTACAGTATTCTAGTTAGCACAAAAATGCTCTCTCAGAAAGGAGAACTGGTCCTTTAACAGACAGATCCCTCAAGGTTGGATCAGAGTGATGTCTATCACGTAAGCTAATCACTGAGGGGGTCTCAGGGAGTGCAAAACACTTATGGAAATATGTTCTGGGTGCTACTGGTTTATGTCAAGATGCCAAATATTTCCATTCACTGATTATGAATAAATAAATGCTAAACTCTCAGAACAAAACTACAACAGAATATCCTGTGCATTAAAATCAAACATGATTTTTTTGATATTTATTTTTTTTTTAGCAAAATCCCTAAAACCATACAAACAAACTGATTCAAAGTACTGGACAAAATAAAATGAGGTTCACTAAACTCTTTCTTAAAAACCTTCAATCTGTTGTTTTCAGAAAGAAAGAAAGAAACAAAATACAGCAACAACAAATAAATAGCTCTGGTGCATCAGTGAGTAAAGTTGATTTTTGTTGATTTCTGACATATCAGACTTCCTTTTAAAGGTAGTTGATCTGCTTAAGACATTGATGAAGAAAGTAAAAAAAAAACAAAAATGAAAGATACAAAAAACAGTGAACAAAACCACAATGGCAACTGCAATAATGTGTGTAGAATAAACTATTTTATGCATGTACTATAGTCTGTCACTTCACTTCATTCATTCCGTTACATTCATTACACGGTAAGTGCAGTACTGGTGTGAAACCACTAATGGTCATTGTTGAAAATGGCAATAGTTTTTTTCTTGATGAAGGCTCTGGTAATTCTTTTAACATAAAGGTTCAACATATACTAGTTTAGTCTCTATATCCACAACCACATTTTAGGCAATGGCTGCCAATAGCCAGTTGGCATTATTTGAGCATCATTCAACTATTTCAATATAAAAACACTTCAATGTCCACATCTAGATGTACATCATCTAGAAGAAGATATTTACCAGTCCTTGGCATGTATTTACCTTCATACAATCCCTAAATGAACTCAAGTCCCTCATACTTCACGTCCCCAATTTTAGTTTCAGGAAGCAGGATTCGGCCGTCCAGGGTGAACACCACAATGTAAGTGGCGATTTTCCCAGCATCCTCTTCAGACTTCAGAGCAACAATAATCTGATCATCTGTGTTGGGGACAAACTTAAAGGATGAAAAGCCATGCGTAGGGTTCAGGGTCCCAACGTTTCTCACTTTAATGTCCTGAAAGTCTGGTGAGCAGCTGAGCATTAGATCGGTGCCCCGTCGCTCATCTGCTGTCTCATCATATCGCTCGCTGCTAGCACGCCGTGGTAGGAAGAACCAGCGTTGTAATGTGTCGCTCCAAGCTGCAGACTCGTGTATGAGGTACCCTGAGATGACAATGGAAAGGAAATGAATGAGGACTGAGAAGACTCATTCTCAGTGAATGATTACCAAATCTCACAAGACTTTTATAGAATGTGTCATAGACGTTATAATTAAATTACAAAGTTTAAATGAATTATGCACACTAGACGGACCTGGGTGTTAATGGAACACTTCGCTATTTTAGAAAATAGGCTAATTTTCCAGCTTCCCTACAGTTTTATATCCATTCAGTCTATCTCTGGGTCTGGGCGGTAGCACTTTTAGCTGTAGCTTAGCATAAATCATTAAATCGGATTAGACCGTTAGCATCTCGCTCATTAAAATTACCATAAAATTAAATATTAAAAATTTGACTCTTCTGTAGTTACATTGTGTACTAAGAATGACGGAAAATGAAAGTTGGGATTCTAATCTGATATGGCTAGGAACTATTCTCTCATTCTAGCGTAATAATCAAGGAACTTTGTTGCCATATCATGCCTGAAAATAGTCCCCAGCACTATGGAAAATGAGCCTATTTTCAAAAATAGTTGAGTGTGGAGTACTTCAAGAGTACTTGACACAAAAGTGTCATTCTTGTACTATCAACACCACTTTTAACATACAAAATTCACCACTCAATACAAATGCACGCTGCATGTAAGTAAAAGTCTGCTGCTCACCGGGCGGGCTGATGCCTGCAGCGCTGCGGAGAGCATTATACTTAGGAACCCAGTTCTGGTGCTGTACATCTCCGTGGAATCCCACCACCTTTACCCACTCAGGATTGTCGTTCAGCACTTCTCCGTCGGTGGTGGTCCACTCCTTCCCCAAACCCCCCACATATAGATGCTCGTCCTTTACTGCAAGCCACTCGGCCTTAAACCCTAAAGAACGTCCGAAAATATTAAATATCATATGTGAACTGATTGCTTTGCATTTCATCATTATACATTTATTGTAACAGTTTCCGACTGTTACCTTGTAGTCAGTCTGTCATGAAAAGCTAATTAAATGTATTAATTAATGTATCCACCTTCTTCTGAATAATAACAGGCCTACCGTGAGAATACATACTACCATATTTAGCTACTACTCCAAGCTACTAATATGCACCCTTTAGGAATAAAGAAGACACAAATGTGTTCCTCTGAGGGGACTACCCAAGTGTACACCTAAAGATACTGAGTGTGCATTTTTTGCACATCTTTGCCCCCTAGCGGTTGAAGTAAGTCACTGAGAAGCATTGTTTTGGTAGTTGCAAGCAGTTGTGCTGTCTCTTGCGACTGAGGTATCCTTGAGCAAGGCATCTTAATGCTCCATGTTCAATACTCATTGCTCCTAACATGTGTGTGCACTTGGATGGGTTGTATTCTCAGGGTTACCATACTAGGCCTTCACATCACTTTGAAAAAAATTTCATTTTGGTGCAAAAAGGGCACCTTAGCAACACTAACCTTTTGTAACCGAGCCATCCCCATCTGGCAGTATAACCCAAGGAACTGCATTAAGTCCATCTATATTATATACAACACCCGTACGATCATCCACGCTGTACAGTTTGCCATTAAACACCACTAATTCGGAGAGCTCCATGCCCCGACCCTTCTCTGCCAGGTGGCTTTCCAAGACCACCCTGTCCTGATCCCATTCGACCGCCACTGTATCCCCACTCTCCGACACCAGGAGGTGACCCTTCAGCATGTAACTGAACCAGGTCAGCTTCTTGTCGCTGAGTGAGTTCGTGTCCAGGTCTGCGATGACCCCTATTCGGTAGCGCGTGCCCTGTGCCGTGCGCTCTGGCGGACTGAGGGGGTATGTGTCATTGTAGCGGCCATCAGTTGTCACCTCCTGATGGTTTAACCTCAAACCATATTTGCCTCTGGGTTGGGGGTGGAAGGGCAAGAGCTGCATGTAGATGAGGAGGACGAGGGTTAGTGCTGACGCTACCACCACAATGGCTTTCCATTTGATGCGGAAGCGAGAGTCGGTGGTGTTGGTCATGGAAGCCAGCATTGGGAGCCCTCCAACAGAGATGCGCAGAGAGTTCATAGGCTCATTTTGATTAAGACGTGCATAGCCTGGAGAAACAGGCATTAGGGAGGGACAGCAGCCACACCTACACAGGGAACAGAAACATATTTAGGTCAATGTGACACATTTACAAATGTTTACATTTCACCTCTCCCGGAGATCCTGGGAGCCTCCTGCAGACCAATCAAATTATATGCAGTTCACTGGAATTTGGGCAAATCGGGAAGTTTTCAACTTGTATGCGACGAGTTGTGTTTGTTTTTTTTATTTTATTACACTTCGCAAAAGATTCACTGGAATGCCGAGAGTGCGCACGATCCTCACCTATAAGCAAGCAGGAAGGGAAGTGAATAATAGTCTTTCTCTGTCAGTTAGTCTAATCATCACAACCTGCTTATCCTGTTTTAAAGTTATTTTTGTTTTCTTTGTGTGCCAAACGTATTCTCGTAGCATTAAATTACGATTGAACCCCTGATGTCACATGGATTATTTTACAGATCTTCTTTCTACATTTCCGGACCTTGATTGTTGTAATTACATTACTGTCAGAGAGCTCTCGGAATTCATCAAAAATATCTTAATCTGAGTTTCAAAGATAAACAAAGGTGTTCTGGGTTTGGAACAACATGAGGGTGAGAGAATTAATAAAAAAATAATAATTTTTGGGCGAACTATCCATTTAAGCCCTGTGAATATAACCGACAATCAGTTGGTGACCCCCAGTGTTACATTCGTTGCATGTGTTGACAACATTGAAGACACTGAGTCTTCTCCATTCTGGCTATACTCAACTCAATGTGCTTAAATTGGAAGAGAGAGAGAGAAAAAAATAAAACTTTTACAAGTCTAAATTGTGCCATTCCTGTGCATTAGAAACACCAAATAGAACTGCAACAATGTTCTTCAATCTTGAATAGGTTACCAATCTATTATTGGTCAAACAAACCAATAGCTCCACCCTGAGCCAACGTGTTGGGTTCCTTTTGATGTACAAACACAAAAAAACCTAATGATCTAATAACCACAGTGTTGATTCTCTTCAGGGGTATCAATTTACCAATTACTTAGCTTTGCATGCTAACATGCAGGAGAAATATACTCATATATATATATATATATATATATACACTACCATTCAAAAATTTGGGATCAGTAAGATATTTAATGGTTTTTAAAGATGTTTCTTCTGCTCATAAAGGCTGCATTTATTAGATTAAAAATCCAGAAAAAATGTATTAGAATGATTTCTGAAAGGATCATGTGACACTGAAGACTGGAGGAATGATGCATTGTATCACAGGAATAAATTACATTTTAAAATATATTCACACAGAAAACAGTTTTTTTTTTTAATTGAAATAATATTTCACAATATTACAGTTTTTTCTGGAGTTGTAGTCTAATAAATGCAGAAGAAACATCTTTAAAAACTATTAAATATCTTACTGATCACAAAGTCACACCACTTTTAACCCCATCCTCATAAGGGACAAAGACATTTAGCGACCTTGTTTCTCTTATCATTTAATTTAACAGAACTGTTGAGACAAATAGGTGCAAAGGTTACACATTTACAGACAATGACTTTAATATCTCCAACATGGCTTCTCTGCAGTGCTTAAGTTTGCATATAATCCAGTAGATTATCAAATAGCATACTTCAATATAGATTCCCTTCAGAAACCCTTCAAATTAGATTCTTTCATCACAAACAACTATTACAAGCAAGTGTTAGAACACACTTGTCTAACAAAAGACATGACTATTTAGTTAAACCCAAGACACCAGACACTTACCAGCTTCTCCAGCTATGACAGGATATACTGATGCCACAGCAACACTTTGTGTAGAAAAGGAATAATGTTGACGTGGAGGTAAGGAGTGGTTTTGTGAATGGACGGAAGACACACAGAGTGAAAACAGGTACGGCTGGATATTGCAGCTACCAGTTCAAAATGTTCCCACGTGTTTTGTTAGCAGCAGCCCTGCTCTTGTATACAAGTCAGTAGTGCTCTTTACTCCAACTATTAGACTCTGTACTGAACAATAACATACTATACCTCTATGGCATTTAGTTTGTTAATGATTTGTTTATCTGAAACGTTAATATTTAACACAGCTGAAAGCCTAAAACAATACCATCTCCATTCACAGTGTTAATAAAATTGAAATTCTGAAAGTGTTTCCCAAGTCTTTGGTTAGTCAATGGTTTCTGGTTTAAGAATTGCTCTGTGGCATAGCACTATATCCCCACAGGCACTAAAAACTAGACGGGGAACTGGAACCACAAACACTTCTTGGGCAGTTTACCGCAGGAGTCTTTTCTCTTGGTTGCGCTGCTTCCAGTAGTGTAAGTTTATATTAGGGTTTTTATCCAATCATATTTCAGCAATCGTGTTGCCAGGGTCATAGAAATCTGCCTAAGGCCTTCAGAATCAGCAGCAGGCTTCTGTAGCTTAAAATCAACGGTGGTGGCACCGAAAAATCACTGTGGTAGACATGTAGTCATCGCATTTTTTTAAAACCAATGTTATCTGTAAGGTATAAATACGTTTGAATTAACAAATGTCTGTAAGCACATCGGGGCAGACTGTATTTGTGTCATTTTGTCAGGTTAATGCCTCAGATGCGGCAACTTGTTGAATTGTATTAACTGGGTTTCTAGCTTTATTACAACACTAATGTTGCATGAGACACCCATCTTTGATGCAATGCTCTGTTATACTGCATTCTGTGTGATATTTATGGTTTCTATAGCCGTGGCATCATCATGATGGTATTAAGAAGAGTTGGATTAGTTCATGTAGGCCTGGGTGGGAAATACATGGCCCACCACTGGCAGGAGTATAATTGACTATTGGCACCATCTTTGCAATATACAATATTTATGATATTTGATATGAATTACACTCTGCGTGAACATACTTTGACTTAGCCCTAAATATTTTAGCTGCAACTGAAATGGGAAGAAACCAGAGAGGGCGAATGAAAATGACGTGTGACAAAACACCAACACTTGAACTGAGGTAATGGCTTTAAGATTTGAATTGAATTTGCACACTACATTTTCTCTTAATGGTGAATGTGTAATCAGGAAGAGCATAAACTATAGTTATGCTCAGTCATTTTTTTTTCTCATTAGACTTTTGCAAAACATCAGTTGCCCTTTTGTTCTTTTGCTTGTGTGAAAACCTTTTACTATTTAATATTCACATTCCCGTTCTACTCAAAATAAAATAGGCCCAAACATATTACGCTGATGTACAAATACACATAATTACAGCAGTAAAGAGACTAGGCTAAATTACTATGTGTAAAGCTTATATAGGCTAGTGCATTCAATTCAATAGGAAACTACAAGTATCAATACTTAATCCTCATTCATAAAATCAAGACTCAAATAACAAAATATAGATGTTCAGATGTATTAAAAACACAAAAACATAAACATTTCCTGTTGTTTGATCACTTAACAACTGTTAACTGTCACTAGGATGTGGCCTCTGTCTATATCGATATATATATATGTTTATTTAATCAGCAAATTCAACTTGGTCAATTAACTCACATATGTACCATTTATGGATTCAATAATAAGAAATTCAATAGGGCAACTGAACTAACTTGTATTATATTTAACGTAATCACGTGATGTAAACATTCACTGTTGGACCAATCACAGAGCTTCCTACCTAGTATTTAATCTTATATTTGTTACATAAAGATATTAAAAACGTTGTTCCAATGATACTTATATCTGTTTGATCAAATATTTGTTGGGTAGTTAAGCTGCCTTCAGCTGACATCATCACATATTAGGTTATCAAATTATTTTTTTATTTATTTCACAAAGTCGTGTTTGTTTGGCCCTCATAATATGGCTAGCCAAACAATGAGTTTCTGCATGAACCCAGTGGAGTCTTCTCTAACTAAAAGTATTTTTTAAAGCGTACTATACTCACGGTAGGGTGGAAGACAAGGCTCGAAATGAATCCGGGCTTTTGAAGCTCAAACCTCGGCTCGAGAGCTCTCATTCCTCACGGATCCATTCAGGCAGCTCTGAACACCCTTCCACTTCCGCAGGAGGGGGCGTGATCGAAGCAGCGCGCGGCAAACCGGTTCCTTCCGCTCGCACTTGCGTACATTTTACGCATACGTCTTCAAAAACTACGACGGAAATAAACACATTTCATTTCACGGCATTTTAATAAACATATATAAATAATAACTTAGTCGGCAGTTTAATAAAAAAAGTATCACATTACCATATTGGCTAATTGCACTAATATAATTAAATAATATTTAAATCAAAATACAACGCACTATTACATGCATTTATTATTATGAATTTACGAAAAGAAAGGCTCAGAGCAAGACCAAAACCTATAGCATCTTTTATGTAAAGCACACAAAATAATGCATGTTACAGTTTTTTGGTAATAATACAGACGTTGTATTCGTAACATTTACGCAATATCCTCTTGATGAATATGAAGATATGAACTCTTGTGAAATACAGCCTACTGTTTAACTCCTTGCTTGGACCAAATATTTCACTATGTAAAGTGTTTAATATCTTAGTGTATATGATCGAACAGGTGAACGTTTACATCACGTAATTAAAGATTTTTCAAGTTGGTCCCTATTGAATTTATTGTTACTGCATCCATAAATGGTGCACTTATGAGTTAACTGACCAAGGTAAATTAGCTGATTAAATAAATATACCTTATAATGTAAATTATATTTATTGAATAAAGTACTATAAGTTTAACACGGTCATAATGTTGGTGTAACATTAACAAATCTAGTGTAGACAGGAATAATTCACTAAAAATAAAAACCTTCGATTATTTAACCTGATGTTGTTCCAAGCATGTATGACATTTTTTCTTCTTCTGCAGAACATGCCAAACAGATGATCATTTTGAATTTTAGAAATATTGTATTCTCCATTGACTTTCTTTGAATTATACTTATTTAAACATATAGGCTAGAGAAAAAGCGCCAATTTAACCGTGTGTGTGTGTTGAGCAGTAGAAAGAACATCAGAATAGTGGAAATTATGCAAATGTAAACTACCCCCAAATCATTCGATTTCATACAGGATTCAACAAGTCGTTGACATATTTATCATGGGAAAAAAAATCAAGTGTTTATTGTGCATTTCCTTACAAAAACAAGAATGTTGCAAAAAATATTGCAAAGTAAATGAACAGAAAGACAAACAGATTATGTGTTACAACTGTTATAACAGAACTGTGTAAAAGACATTTCCCTACCTTCAACAAAACACAACCCCTTTGAAGAGTTTCTATTTAGTGGCCAACTTAGATTAATATTGATACTAGTTTTTAATCTCTCATTTTAGCGAAAAGAAGAAAACAGTAAAAGTGGTCTAAAATGATCAATGCAGAAATAAATGAATAGAAATTCAATTCAAATCCCTAAATATTCATTTCAAAATAAGGCACAATTTCAATAGTAAGAGGTAGAAATCTTGCAGTGAATTTGGCCTGACATAAAAGAACACGTTTTAAAGGTCTACCGCTAGAAGTCGACAACAATATTACATTATATGATTGTTTAACACTTCAAAACTCAGGTGCTTAAGGTTTACAAAAATAAGGCTTGTTATCAACCACGCAAAGCCTATTGTCTGTCACAAATGAAATTAAAGCATGTTTACAGTAGTTCATTTCCCACCTCACAATCTCAATCAATCTGTTCATCAGTAATCTATTCAAGCCTCAACAAGACTGAAGTTAGCAGTAAATAAAGCCATTTGGCAATAGACTTAGTGCATACTTTCCAAAAGATTGATATATGGCATTGCTTTTAAGGAAGTACTCAATTATGGTAATGTATTTGGCACAGAGAATCCGTTCACTTTCACTCATCTGCATATGAGGAATATTGTTTTCGATTCCACTTTTAAGGCACGTCAGTTCTGTCGACTTTCATATGTACTGTGATGAGACATGGAATAAAGTCAATTCCATCCGTTTCATAAATGTAAAAACTGCAGCTGGGGTTAAATCTTGTTTTCAGAATCGAATAATTAGCGAGATAATTGTGCAAGGGACTTTTGCATTTAGGGTTATGTTTAGCATCCAAAGAAAATAAAAAATAAATAACTTTGAAACACACTAGCCAAGCACACCAATCCCAGGTCACAATTTAAATGGAAAAGGAAACAGCGGAGCGTATGAAACGGTCCACACAGGTGAGCCTCTGAAAAGCGTTTTAAAATTCCTTCAGCCTCAGTACGCGGGAGGCTGATACCCTCCCTGTCCTGCAGGACTAGCATTGAATGGAGACTGCTGGTAACCCTCTGGAGCACCACTATAGGCTGAAGGGTACGCGGAGGTGTGGTCACTGGATGGATCATTGTAGCCTAGGCCAACATCATCCACCCCTTGGCGGTATCGTCGTAATGCGAATATGGTAAGAAGGAACTTGAGGGGGGGAAAAAAAAGAACAATGATACTTGTTTCAGTTGATCAAATATATAGGGAGACTATCAGGCAGAAACAGGAAGTGAGATGTGCTCACCCAGGTCGCAGTGGAGAAGAAGGAAAAGGTCACCACAGCTCGTGCTGCATCACCTATGACATTTGGTTGTGTAGTGAGAGACCACTGATGGGCTAAGAAGCAGAAACACACAAACCACAGGAACGTCCACACTCCTGGTGAGAAAGCAGAGAGAAACATAAAGGGCTTGCTCACCCAATTCTGTCAACACTTATTCAACCCAAAACCACTTTTTCTCATCTTCAAAAACACAAATGATATTTTTAACGAACCTTGAAAAGTTTCTGTCCCTCTGCTAGATTTTTATTTAACCAAAACTCTGATGAACTAATCCATATAATATGTGATGAATGCACTAATAATTGTAAATATAGGCTACTTCATTAAATGCTATAAAGAAGTGATGAAAAAACAAGAACACTTGTTGACACTATATTGTTGTTCTTAAACTGACAAGCTGTGTCATTCCTATGTTCCCCATATTTTTACAGCACAAGGAGCACATGACTATCTCCGCCAGGCTATAAAGAATGTTCTAATTATCATGTGGTTTTGGATAAATAAGCCAGCATTTATAAAGGGCTCTCTCTGTGTTGTTCAGTTAAACCTTTATTAATTTGTACTCCAGAAAAAAATAATGTATGTTATCAGACCATTGAACTGGGAATATATTACCCTTTTTAATGTCCATTATGTGCCATATCTGGAGAACAAGGGACCCTGGGAAAATAGATATGCTCCAAGAGTATCCCGTTGTTAGCTTAGCAACATGCTAACATCATGGAAACTCAGCTGGAATTGGCTGCAGCTTTTTACTTCCTAGGTAGATATTGTTCCACATGACCCAGTTGAAAAGTTTAGTGACAAATATGATGCCAACAGTTTTGCCTTTGAACTGCCTGGTTGCTAGTAGACCTTTTTAAATCTGGTTGCCCTAATAACAATTATAAACGCCACAGATGTGCCAAACACAACCAAACCCAATTAGAACTTGCACTCGAAATACTTGAGCTCCACTCTCTTTACTTGAGATACTTCTCACAACTTTGATGTTGCATCAAGCTTTCGATGCTCACTAGGTTTTAGATCCAAGCTAATACCATGAATAAATGCATTCTGCAATTGATTGATACAAACAAAAATCTGCAATAACTCTTACCAGAAAAAGCAAGATCACCCAACACTATGTATTTCCTGTCATTGGCATTGCTGATCTGGGGGAAGTAGGCATCCAGCACAATAAAGACAACACAGGCCAGGAAAGCTAAAATTCCAACTCCAATCCCATAGCTGCAAGCACTGTCATTCTTATTGAAAATGCATTTAATGATGCCATCTTTTGGTTCATTCATGTAGCCTTCAGAAAGTATGGTAGCAAACACTACTATGGCGAAGAGCTGTGACAGAAAGAAACAGAATTTGTAACAGCAGAATCTCTTTAATAATGCATCATCACAGTTGTAATCACACACACCAAAGAAAATGCTATTGAAAGCGTTTACAGAGAACAGTGTCATGTTTGAATGGGAGGCGTGACGCTCTCACAAGACTTTGGTAATCCAAAAAAACAATAGACCTACACAGTAAAAGAAGAATTATGACCCTACACCTGCTTAAAAATTTTATGTTTTTTAGCTTAGATGTGCTTAGCTTCTCTTTCTTATAAACATTTCTTTGCAGTAGATAAAATATGTTTAGTAGAAAAAATAATAATAAAAAGAGTGGCTAGGTGCAACAGGTGATGAATGCTGTTGTTGTATATGGTTTTGGGAAAAAAAGAAAGAAATAAACGCAAACTAGCTGGATAAAACTACGTATTAAAGCGCTGTGCTATGTTGACATCTTGATTTAGCCCGTGTTGAAGTCACATGATGCAGACAGCAGACCTCGACAACAAACTCCTAAACTACTGCTGCTGCTGCTGCTGCCATATGGTCTGTGTTTTGCAACTTGTGACAGCAGAATCTAGTTTTGCCATTAGCTTCTGTTCAACTAACACAGTTTAAGGGAAACCGGAATATCACAAACTTTCACCGAGCACTAGCTCGATTAGCTAGCGATGACTTTGATCTCGCTCACCCAACTGAACAGCCTGGTGATAATCTGCGGTCGCTTTATAAAGCTCCAGAAATCAAAGGCTCCACCGGCCAGTGATGCACCGTAAGCACTCGTCTCCATGTCCGCGTTCGTCCTCTAGCCCCTCTTTGTTTTTCAGTGTTTCTTAACACTGTCCAGTTTGATGATATGCTATTTACTTTCACAATTGTTTCCTGAAAGTACCGCACCACCCTTCAAGGAAGTACACGTCACGTCAGATTGAGCATTCCCACAGGCAGTCAGTTATTATAATGTTTGAACCGCCCCTCTTTTAGAGGCGACCACTATTTATCTATCTATCTATGTCAGTAATAGTTAATAGGCTGTCATTCTGTTGATCTAGTGCTCCACCAGTTCTGTAGGCTTGACATATGGACATGCTTAAATATTTATGAGTGTAAAGACGTTTCCAGTTGTTTGTTCGGGTGTAGTCCTGATGTTTCATCACTTTGCACACAAGGGTTTGCCCTTGAGTTTACACAGCTCTGTGATCAGAAGTTGCCCATTGTTTGAGAGCAGACCACGTGACCTCTGTAGGGACTGTTCAGTTTTTACATAACGTTACACAATTTAAACACTGAAATACTTCATTTATTGTGCTGTGTGTACTTTTAATGATTGTTTCAGAACTATGAAAATGTGTAAGCACCGATAGTCCTCTAGGTGGCGCTATCTGTTCACCTAAAAACGAATATTCTTCATAGCGTCTTCCAAATCTGAAATCGTTGAAATGCATCAAAATATTTTGAAGTATGTTCAGTCAAAATGTTTAATATAAATGTATTGTGTGTGTGTGTGCGTTCCACAGTTTTGGAATGTATTTTTTAATGTTTCGCGGGGAGCTATTTGTATCAACTACATAGTTATTTCAATACAGTCGACCCAAAATTAAAATTTATTGAATCTATAAATCACAATTTAAAATGTATAAATTGTTTTTGTACACTGTATAAAAAGTGCAATGTATTTAAAATAAATAAAAATACACAGTACGGATAAACGCACTTTTCAATCAAAACACCTGTCTCCCTATATACAGCGTTCCTATAAAATAGTACCAAACCAAACAATAGTAATAATAATAAAAAAAAAAAAAAAAATGTAAGACGTCAGCTCGTTCTTGTTTCTTCCTCTCTGCATGCATTGCCTGTGGTTTGTCACTTTGTATACAGTCTGTCAACTGTGAAAATGTTTCTACTCCTTGGACGGGTACTGTTAAAGTACAAGTCATTTTTAAAACGTATAAAACCTTTGAACAGTGTTTAGACTGTGCTGGAAACTAGCCACAGCTGTTTGGGTGAGTATCAGCTTTTTCTATGCTTTGTAAAAGAGTATGTACTATAAAAAAACAATATACTTTAAAAGCATATACTTAATTTTCAACTGAATGTAATATTTGTGGACATTTTATTTCATGCAACTTCAATTAAATGAAAACGTGTTATAAGCTAGTTTAACTTAAAAAGCAAGTAATTGAATTTGCAAAGGCATTTATAAGCTGTAACATTTTTTTAATGCCATTGGCATATTTAACTTTTTTAACATCAGTACATCATTACACTGCTGTTACATTTACATATACGTTACTAGTCAACAAAAAACTTCTTTAAAGCATGATAAAATATTCCTAATAACAATTTGTTTTGAAGTAAAACTAATTTGATATCATTACAGCGTGGCATTGCCTTAAAGCACACATTCGGCTCTGATACACACAGCTCTAGAGAGTTGTATCCCAGATCATGGAGTCTTCATGTGAAGATGAAGACCAAGACCTGATGGAGATGGAGGCTTTTAGGAGACCATGCAGAGAAGTGAAATGTAAGTGCTACACAGCATACAAACAGTCGTATGGAATAACTTATTTGAACTCTAACGTCTAACTTTTGTTTTCCATTTGTAGTTCATCTGACACATGCAAACCAAGAAGACTTAGAAGCTCAGCATTATCATGAGGCGAATGCTGTGCACAGGAATAACTGGTCCTCTTCAACCCAGAGGGTCCTGTCCTCAATGCCTAGTCGCTCTATCAGTAAGAAAATGTTTTGATTCTGTATTTCATATAGATTTGCACACTAACACTTTACAATAATAAAATCAGAGCTGTTTCACTAAAATATGTTCATAAAATTATATGAATTTTATTGCATCAGATAATAAAAATAATAATATACTCAAAACAACAAAAAACTTAAAATGAATGATTCCAGTAATAATAGGCTTTAGAAGAATGTTAGTGTATTAGCACTGAAACACGATGTTTTCGGACTCTTAGTTGCCAATTATTTACAATTATATAACAATGTTTAAAAGTTTAAAACTATGTTAAATGCATTAAGTTATACTAAAAAGTACTTTTTAACCCACTTAAGTAGTACATCTTTATATGTAATTTCAGAATTATCACTTCTGTTGTATGCTTCTGTCTATGAAATATGGGTATGAGTATACTGCTGAATGTACTGATAAGCATTTATTTATTGTTATTTCTACTCAGTTTTGTAACTTTAAATACTTTGTAATGACACAATATTATATTATCTGGAAGTATTTTATTTATTTTTTATTAAACAATTATGCACAAGTTAAAACTTGTTTTGGCCTTGCTTTAGGCCGATACAACGGTTTGCTTACAATGTTTTCTAATTTAAGTGGTATGAATTTGAACACATTTTGATGAATTTAAATTATATTCCAGCTTTAAATATGCTTCTGATTGCACAATATTCATATTTTAAAGAGTACGGAATGGAGCATAATTTGCTTTTTGGGTTAAAAGAATTTCTTAATATGAAATTCGAATAGCATGATATTTCTGTACATAAATTTAAATCTACATACTAATACACACTATACTCATGATCACACAATGCTGATGTTGTTAACATTAGTAATTTAAGAATAAAGTATAAAAATATTAATAATTTGTACGGTTTGATGTTATATGAGCCAATCGATCATTAGATTTATTCACTATTGGTAGCAAATTTATTGTAAAGCTTTTTTTATCTCATTTGTGTGATGTGTCAGACTGGTTCAGATGACAGTTTACTGTGCAAATTCTTATATTCTAAAACGTAGGCTTTAATCTGTGATTGTGAAGGACAGCCACACATTCACCTCAAAACATTAGATTGATCCGGGCTGGAGCCATGCCAGAGCACACCCACACAAGGAAGATAATTCCGGAAGCAACTGCAATTCCAGATTTTCAAACAGAGATGGCAACAAAGAGACAAAACTTACAGACAGTAGCTTTAAGTTCCTCTGAACCTCTAAAAATTCCTTTTACATTTTTTTTTGTTTTTTCTCAACTTTTCAACTTACACACAAAATATATACTTGTCACACAGTTTCTGAAACCTGACAGTCAAACACCAGAAGCACACCATATCTGTAAAACCATACACTTTTTCAGAATTACCATCAACTGATCTGTTCATTCAGCAAACATATAGTGTAATTTCATAGACTCTAAGAAGGGCTATTTTCGTGGCCACAGAAAAATACCTTCTTACAGTATCACTGCATTAGAGCATGTAGCAAGGGTCGAAATCATAAAGGGACATTAATTTGCAAGGCAGAATCAGAAACTCATGTAATCTGTGCAAAAGTTTTATTGACTACGAAACCTCTGTCCAAACCTCTTTTTCGTTTAGTTATATGTACGATACTTGCATTGCCTTGTTGGAGAGGTTCCGATGCAATCTTGAAGTCATGATGATTTCAAAGTTTTGGATTGGCAATCATGTTCTTCCTAGTTTAAAGAGTGATGAATTCCAAAGATGTCCTGATGATTGGTAGATGAAAGGAGAGCTGAGAGAGAGATCTGTTGCGATCCATGGATCTTGAGTTACCTGAAAAGTAAAGGCCTTGACCTTGTGTAAAACTTAGGTGTTGCCATGGAGTTAAATCCTCATCTTAGTGTCTCACAAGACTGCAGATTGCGCTGCATCTAGGCCCACCCGATGCGTTTGCATTGGTCCCGGGGGCTTAGCCAGGAGGTGAGAGAGATTGTGGGGGTCACGCATCCAGAAAAAGCAAAAAGCGGGGCAGGTCACGGATGTGGGGCCTTCTGAAACACGTTGAGGTCACACCTCTTGTGGGTCAAAAAGCCAATAGTGTGTTGATCCTTTGGAGGGAACTTTTATGGCTCTTTGTTTCTAAGCACGGTTGCCTATTCACTGGATTGGAGGTTGGTGTACAAACACTGAATGTTGCAAAGATATCAACATATAACATACACTCTCAATTAGATCATCTGAAAAGCGACATCGCGACAAAGTCTTTATTTGGTGTACTATTTATACCCATTTTCATGAGACCAGGCTGAGAGAATCACATTAATTATCCACATAATCTACTACTGTTTGAAGTAGATGTTTGTAGGTGTCACGTTTATCAGCTGGAGTGCCCACAAACTCCAGTAGAGGCCACTCCACCACAGACTCTGTTATGTGCTCAGTCTGTTACCGCTATAATTTAGGACTCTTATTATGAAGTGTTGGTTACCGATTGTCTCTGTGCTCACCTGTCCCTCAGCTCCCCTGTTAGTAACCATGACAACTCACTGGCTCCTCCCCCTTGTTAACTCGTAACCTTTAAAAACTGTCTGTGTTTGTATTGTATTGAGTGTTATTATTGAGTGTTTACCCTTGTCTAGTCTTGTTTCCTGTGTTTGATTTCTCATTGTACCAACCTTTTCTTGCCTTTGGATTATTGCTAAGTTCTTCTCCACTTCTCTTCTTTTCTCAGGATTTAATCAGTCGACTGCTCTCTCCCGATCCAAGACACGAAGAAGACGACCTCTTAGCACTGTGCCCACCGCTCACTGCGCTACAGAGCAGGACGTCTACAGAGGGCAGCCGGACTGTGAGCAGTAAAACTCACAATGCCAACTGTTTAAAGCAAATAAGACTCATATCGCGAGGAACCAAATTTTCCTTGATCTTTAAAGATGAGAGCGTTTGATATACTGCAGAATATGCTGTTACTTCCTCCTCAGTGACAAAGAAAGTTTACTGAAACTATACTGCGACAACCACTTGTTCTGAACTTCTCTAATTTAATTTCACACTTATTTACATAAAAGTCTTACAGGCATGGCAGCATGAAACAGGCTGCAGAAAGATATGGAGAAAATAATCTTTATTAAGACCAAACGTGGATCTCTAACACTTTGTTTCTGTGTTCTGCTTGCTAGTGACCCAAAATGAAGACCTGCTAAACAAACTACAAGATTTGTCTGCTGGTGAATGTGTGCGGGTGTTGCGTGAAATGCCCCTTGGTGTCTCTGAGAAGCGCAAGATCAGGTGCAGAATTCAGTGTGATGCTTATTTTAAAGGTGTCCTAGAATGCATTGAGTGAATATTTTAAATTGTTGTCTGATATGTACATTGAAGGTATGTAGCTTAGGTGAGGGGAAAAAATGCCCAGAAACGGTTTTACAGGTCCATTTACAACCCTAGAATTTGACCTAGAATGAAACAGTCTGTTTTGCCTTATTTGGAAGGTTCATGAATAGTAATGAGGAGGTCTGCTCTGATTGGCTCATTTCAGTAGCACGGGTATATGCAAATGTGGTGAGCGTAACTATTACGCCTCTAGACTGTTACCAAACAGTCT
>JAUCMS010000062.1:20727804-20747603 GCA_032357445.1 Enteromius radiatus
TCTGATTGGTTGTAGATTCGTCCAGTAGTATACAGAGGCATTTGATGGATGCAGGTTAAGCCCGCCTCCCAGAAGGCAGATAGTAAGGCAGCTTGGCCAGACTAAGCTCGTATGAGCTTTATTGTCGCGGTAGCCAGGCTACTAATATGCACTTAAATTTGACTTTTTATTATAGCGATTTTATTTTTTTCTATTTTTTTCCCCGAGATTTTCAAATAGTTCTATCCAGATATTGTCATATCCTTATTTATTCAGATTTCAGATTATGTATAAATCTCAAATTTGCAAAATTAACTGTTTTTGTGGCCCAGGGTCACATATGAGGTTATTAGTTGAATATTGAATTTGTGCTTATCCTTGCAGTGCTGGGAGACATTGGTTGGTCAAGAGCTTTACCGTTTGGTTTTAATGGATCTTCTAATGGCCGTGTCGTACATCATCTTGGCAGAGTTTCTGTGGGGGTAAATTCTCAAGTTTCCGTATGATAGCAGTGATGTTTAGCAGAGATGTGTTGACTCTTTCTGCCCTTTCAGGTTTTGTATTAGAAACATCACACTGAGAAGAAGGAAACTAGAGTTTGACATTGCACGAGATGTTCTGGAGCTCATCTACGGTCAAACGCTTGTGTGGTACTGTTCTCTTCTTCTCATGAAGACACATTACATTGTGTTCTGGTCAACCTGGTCTCATAAAAAATATGTACCTCGGGCCATTTTCTATGTACCTTATCTCACGTTTCACTGCAGTTTCAAAGAAAAATGTCCACTGAGTGGTGCTAAGACACAGGTTCATATGTGAACCGGTACATTTTTATTACATTGACATAGATAAGTGTTGCTGTGTTTTTATTACGTTGCTTCAGTCACATATTACAACGGTTTAGAATTCAAATATCCAGAGACTGTCACTAAAAGTTAATGCTCTATCATGTTGGAAATATGCCCTACACCAAATCCAACCCTAAACCTACCCGATAGTGTTAACAAATGCAAAACTGATATCAAAAGGCATTTGTTGATGCAACCGTGCCATTTCAACTTCCTTTTAGAATTTTTTTGATTTTAATTGTTTTGTCAAACCGTTTTACACCAAAAATTTGAACCAAGGTTTCCAAGTGCAAAGTTTATGAAAACCTATAGATATGAAATTGTGTGATGCTAACATTCAAAAGCACCAGTTTTCAAATTTCCCAACATATTAATATTATTTTGAAGTCATAACATGACATTCTTTAAGTAATTGTGTGTCAATTACACTTTATTAATCAAAACTCAGTAAATTTGTGTGAAAAGGAATGAAAGGTGTTTTTCAGAGTTTTAGTCTCTAGTGTTGATTTCTTTTAGAAACTGCACTGATGTACTTATTGGTACATATTTTGTGGCTAGCTAAAAATTGCACTGAGACCAGGTAGGTTCTGGTAGTTCTTACTAACAGTCTTTTCCTTCTTCTCTTTGTAGGTTTGGTGTGCTGTTTTCACCTCTGTTGCCTGCCATTCAAATTGGAAAACTGTTTCTACTGTTCTACGTCAAAAAGGTACACATCTCCGTAGTCCTTTTTAGGCTTCTTTGGGTTAAAGGTGCATAGAGGATACAAGATTGCTTTAAATGTAAAAGTATAGGTCCCCTAAAAATGAAATTCTGTTAAAAAGGTCGTCTATCCAAGGGTGATCTGGAAGAGTATAGCTTTCATCATCCAGTTTGGAAGTATGAAAAAGAAAATAATATGTATGTTTGTCACCCCCTTTATAGACAAGTTTAATGATGAACTTCCAACCACCGAGGAAACACTGGAGGGCCAATCAGATGAGCACGCTCTTCATCACACTCCTGTTTTTCCCCTCCTTCACTGGGGCCCTTACATGTGTCATTTATGCAATGTGGAGGTTTGTCTCTTCAAAGACTCTCAAGCTCTAGAATACTGCTGATATAGACAACCAAATCTGCCAAAATCAGAAATAAATTATGCGTTAAAGGGTTAGTTCACAAATTCAACTAGTCATGGAGTCTTTAAACAGGAAAACGTGGAAATGTTTGGTGGTTTCTAAATTCATCAGGGTCACACTTAATTACACCCATAATCTAACGCTCTCACATCAGTGTTGGGCAATATTCAGAAAACAAGGTACAAAAGCTGCCAACGGGGTGGTAGTACCTTTTGAAAAGGTACACTGTTGTACGTTATTTACCTCTCAAGGGTACCTAAAGTGTACATATTAATACCTAAATGGTAACTATGTATACAGGATATGATATATATGATCATTGATTTGACATTTATTTGATCAAAATACAGCAAAAACAGTAATATTGTGTAATAGTATTACAGTTTAACTGCTTCCTGGAAGCCCATTTCTGCCACAGATAAAAAGAAAATGATATAATATTTATAATATGTTTTTAATATTTTGTTTATATCCTGTGATTCTGTTTATACCACTACAAAATGAGAACGTATATGTGAATGTATTTTTTCTCAGAATTGTTAACATCACACAATTCCATGTTTATATCGTGCAGTTCTTTATTCTGAATTACAAGAAAAAAATGTGAGAAAAATTAATTGTGAAGTACAAGCTCAGAATTTCCAATAAAACAACCCCCTTTTTTTTTTAAGATGAAAAGTTAAAATTATTTATTTGTTTATTTTATCAGCAATGGCAATGTAAACTTCCATAGTTTTTTTTTGTTTTTTTTTTTTAACAGATATTGTAAAATGTAACTTATTCCTGTGACGTGCAGCTTCACAACATCATTTCAGCATCATTACTCTAGTCTTCAGTGTAACATCCTTCAAATATCATTCTAATATACTGTTTTTCTGTTCAAGAAACATTTCTAATTATTATAAATGTTGAAAACATTCACATATATGTATGCATTCTTTCTGCATAAATATATTAATTTCATACATGTTATTTGTTCAACTGTAGAGTTTAGTATGAACATTGAGCAAATTAACACAACCCTACAAAACTGAGTCATTGCACTGTGGTCATTGTTGTTTTTTAACACCTTTTCCCCAAAAAACCCAGCCACCAACCACCTAATTAAGAGAGCACTTGTAACACACACACACCCTTCTCATGGCACACCACACACACATACGCACACACACACAAACTGCCCCTCCACCCAAACACTCAAACAGACTTCAAATGTGTGTCAGGATGTGTGTGTCAGGATGTCATTGCATTAAACAGTAAAACAAATGAGACACAAGAATCATAAGAGATAATCATGTTTTCTCATTTCTATCCCTTTTTTTTGCATTCATAATTACTCTCTTGTGTCAATTTTTATATATATATATATTTTTTTTTTATTTAGTGGAATAAAGCAAATGATGTCAGTTATATAAAGTCATTAAATTGCAAGTGTGTGGTTCTTTTAGGGTCAAGCCCTCACCAGATTGCGGGCCCTTCAGTGACCTCCGCAACATGCTTATCTTGGGCAAGGAGTGGATCAGTGGCCTTGGCAACTCAAACTCCAGTATGTTGTGGCTCAGCTGGGCTTATAATAACCTGGTGGACAACCCTTTGTTCCTCTTCCTCACTGCAGGCCTGTTCATGTGAGTACTCCTCACCCTGGGGTCTGCTGGGTGCAGTATGGATATGAGTCATATTAACAGTCATCTCTTGTCTCTTTCCAGAGCCATTATATACATTCACATGCAAGTTTTGGATGGCCAGAAGATGATCATTGCTAAGTTACAAGAACAAATAGACAACGTAAGTATTATGAGCCTAGTGGAAAAAGTATGCAACCATATTTACAAAGAGTGCATATTACTTTAAAATAATACACTTAGACGAGCTGATACAAATCTCTCCCGTCTCATTGCGTGTGAAACCACTATGTTAGCATTTAGCTTAGCTCCATTCACTCCTTACAATCCAAACAGGGATGAATTTAGAAACCTTCCACGTTTTCCTATTTAAAGACGGTTGCATGACTAGTTACACGAGTAAGTATGGTGACACAAAATAAAACATGGCTATTTTAAGCGGATTAAAAAAATCACTTTGCAGCACTTCGACCTCGGCGCAGAAACACCCCCCCCCCCCTCTCTTTCTCACTTCTGTCAATACAACCAAGGTGATTATATTACTGCGCTGAGGTGGTGAGAAGTGCTCTTCTGCCATACATTATACCCTGATAGCACACATACTGTACATCTAGGAGATGTCTATTTGATGTCTGCATTTACATCTGCAAGACGTATACTTTAGGTTGTTTGATCGTCTCCTTTTAGATGTCAAATAGACGTCTATTATATGTCTTTAAGATGTTTATGATTTAGAATGTATGTAAAACTGACATCTGTCAGACGTTTTAAGATAGCGGATGCTTTTCAGATCAAGAGATCTTTAACAGACATCTTACAGACGTACGCGTGCTATCTGGGATAGTTTTCTTTTTTTATCTGCTTAGAAAATCTTCACGTTTTATTTTATGTCACCATACTTAAGTGTAAGTAGTTAATTTAATCGTCTTTAAATAGGGAAAACGTGGAAGTGTTTGGTGGTTTCTAAATTCATACCTTTTTGGATCCTATGGAATAAATGAAGCTATGCTAAAAACTAGCATAGTGGCACCATGCTAGAGTGATTAAGTGCACGCACTGAGACAGGAGAGATACGTATCAACTCATCTAAGTTGAGGGAAGAACATAGTGGAATGAGGAAAAACTGTGCCATTTCCATTTAAAATCATTAGTTCACCCAAAAATGAAAATTTACTAATCCTGAAGCCATATGCCTTTCTATTCTGTTTATATGACTTTCCTCTTACAGTATATATAAGAAATGCCATGCTCCTCTAAGCTTCATACTAGCAATGAATGGTGGTTGAGATTTTGAAGCCTAAAAAATGCATCCATCTATTATAAAAAATACTCCACACGGCTCCAGAGGGTTAATTTAGGCTCCCTGAAGTGACATGATGCATTTGTGTAAGAAGATATCCATATATATGTTTATAAGCCATAATCTCTAGCATCCATTAACGTTCGTATGCCCATTCTTGAGGTAAATTCGGCAACAATAATATCCTAACTAGATTTTACATTTCTACACAAAAACTTAAACAAATACCAATCTACCCACATATGTGGTTCACTAGGACTCTTAATAATGTTTTTTATTCTGATCAAATCCAATTTTCTATCCCTTAACAGAATACCTTTGTCAGTTTGTGAATAAAAAACAAACAAACAACAAAACAAAACACTTCTTAGTTTCTTAGTGTTTTTAAGTCATTTGGTCTATGAGGAGCCTCGTGTTTTGATGTGTATTTATGTCTAACACACATGGTGCGGGATCAGTAATACTTCAAAAGCTTGACAAATGACAGTATCTGATTTCAACAGCCAGCTGATTTCTTGCTATCATGTCATCTGGCTTTTTAGGAGGGTGAAGATAAGAAGTTTCTAATAGCTAAACTGCAGGCCCTCAGTGAGACGAGTGCTCAGCAGTAAGGTGAGCTTTCAGGCTGTAAAATACTTTTATTTTCATTTGTGCATTCAGGATGTATGATGTACAGATAAACGAATGTTTGACAAATTCCACACTTGATTTCCTTCTTGTGAAGAGCCTGTATTTCCAGAACCGCGTCACCTGCTGATGTTTTGTTGAGGAAGACTGAATTCTGCAGAAATTGAAGAATGCATTGTGGGTAACCCCTTCAAAAATCATACGAAACCACGAGTGCGTCTTATATAGAACTCTGACAACAGCTGCTTTTTTGGAGGCAAACAACACTTATATTTATTAGTGTTACTGTCATATAAAATATTAATAAATGTGTATTGCTTATAGAAATGTTTTTATTTGTCTTTTCTTTATGGTACTAATCAAAAGCTATATTTTTGTATGGATGAGGATGTGATCATTTCAAATATTTACCAGTTGTATAGTGTTTCTTGTGTGACATGTTAATGACTTCAATCTCAATGTAGAAATCAACATATCTGTATTAGATGTATGCACTGTATGATTTGACTTATTTCCCCCAGTCTGCTTAATTAGTCATTCAGTTCCCCTGTTGCCTGATTATCTCATTAGTTTACTTTTGTTTGGTTCCTGCTTGTGTTCTCCTTCAGTTTTTGTCCGTTATCATCTGCTCTTTGTTGTTTTCCTGTGTTTTTTTTTTTTTTTTTATTAAAGATGATTGTTGTTAATTTTCCTTTGTTGCCAGTTTAGCTATTCTTAGCTAGATTAGGAACTTCCCCACCCCTTTTGAGACTTCTTCAGAAATTCTCATCTGCCCACCGATCTACAGTACATTCATCTTTATATAGATCAGTGAATTTGCCATTATGATGTCATCTAGTGACATTCAGCTACCAGATTTCAATTAAAAGCAGTTGACAACATTGCTTAAAACAATTAATTGTTTTTAAAAAAATTTAAATGACAATTATTGGTGAATATTGGTGTTATTTTAACCACACATAACTTATTTGATCAAATGCATTGCACAATCATGTTTTTTTATACAATGTAACCTTTCCACACTGCTAATATTTTTGAATGATTGTTAAATCACTGTTGTGATAGAGATTGGTTGACTTAACATAACTCCTTGTTTTTTCCTTTAAAAAGATAGCCACGGTCGCTTAATACAGAGCACTGTACCTTACAATATATGGTATGTAGGGCTACAGATTTTATCTGAACCTGTCAGACTAAGTCTGAAAATTTGTGGTCACATGCTATTGGCCAGAGTTCAGAATACAATCACATACTGCATTTTGTGGGAGGAGTTTCTTTTATCTGTCTGACATCCTCCTTATAAAGGATCTGTAAGGAGCTAGATTGGCTCATTTGGCTCCCAACATCTCATCTTCATCAACTGTCACCTGGTATGTCCAACCAATTAATTATTATTTCTGTTGTCATAGTTAAAGGATTAAATGAACTGTTTAATTCTGTTAGTTTTGTATAATTGCTTGCTTTATGCTTCTATATGATCTTAGAATGGTGGGTCCAGTCATTGCATATTCCACTCATTCTGTATAAAAATGAAAATTAGGCTATTACTATTAAATACAATTAGTCAGTC
The DNA here is from genome assembly GCA_032357445.1 of Enteromius radiatus. Lineage (NCBI taxonomy): Eukaryota > Metazoa > Chordata > Actinopteri > Cypriniformes > Cyprinidae > Enteromius > Enteromius radiatus. The sequence goes on from JAUCMS010000062.1 coordinate 20,734,866, forward strand.
TTCATACCGTAAAACTTGTTTCTTTGTAATTGTTTGTGCAAATTGTTTTAAAGTAAATCCTACCATTTTTTCTTTCAATGCAGAATTTATTCAGCGATGAAATCCTCGCAATATTTATACATCCACCTTCCAGATAAATATAAAGAATTTCTAAAATCTGGTGAATGGGTAAGTTGACTAATTTTTGCGAACTTTCCTATCATTCAGGAATTGAATGATAGGGTCATTTTATAGAAATGCATGAATGAAATCAGTTGATTTGTAAATTCTTAATTTCAAAGGCTGTATGTAATACAATCAGCATAGGAACACTGAATATAAATAGTACATTATAATATAATAAAGCAAAACAAATAACAGTTTGAATGTGCAAAATGATTGGCAGGTAGCGAAAGGCTCTAAGTCATCTGATTGGCTAATCAAGGAAACAAACCACAAACCCATTTGTTTTGCAGTTGCCAGAAGCTTTAGACAGATTTATAATTTAAGACAGCAAAATCAGTGCTATTTGTTAGGTAATATTATCTGAGTGCCATTTTATAAACTGCCACTTAGCATGTTTAATTGCCACAAGACTTCGATCTGTTAAGGCACGTACTGAGTTTGAGGTTTTTCCTCAGATGCTGTGACACTAGAACATACCGCATTAAGTGATTTGGAAAATGAATGGATGGATGTGATTTGTATGTGATTTAACTTTTTCTTAGGACCATGGGATTGTTATTAGAGATTTGAATCCATGTTTGACTGACAGTGAGGTTCTCAAATACTTTGAAAAATTTGGAACAATTACAGAATGTGTCGTAAGTACTTTTATCATTGAAAACTTTTAACCCTGCAGATGTTATATGGAATGTTAATGCTGACTTCTGTCTCATTTAGATAGTTGGTGGAATGGCAAATATTTAGCAAATATTTTAAAATAGCTGTGTTTATATAAATATATATATATAAAAACATCTCATTATGCTGGGACAAAAATTTAACCCAGTCAAACCCTGTGTTAGGTTGTTTTCAACTTTTGCTTATCTTGTAATTTGAAAACAGTTCACCATCAACAAGTCATCAGGATGGCCCAAGGGTTTGGGCTTTGTGAGATACTCATCATCTGAGGAGGCTAAAGCAGCAGAAGAAACCGGGCCACACAAACTTGGAGGCTTTCACTTACAGGTCATCAAAATTGTTACACCAAAAGTGAGTCAATATGTTGTTTGTAGCAAGAAGGCCTATAATTACTGCTTAAAAGACCAGCTAAGACTTCCATGCTGGTCTGGATCGGCTCATGCTGTTTTGGTGCGGCTCATGAGGTGAACCAGCCATGCCCTTCACCAGAAATTGTCGTTCTGATTAATCTGTGGTGTGTGCATGTTCTGTCTTTACGAAACAATTCAATTGAACTTACTTGGCCAACGATGCTTTTGGGATGCCAATGACCAGCGTCCAAAATACAGCATGACTTTCCGAGCAGTCTTTTTTTAACAGGATTCCTCTAGAAATCTATTCAGTAACATCCATTCATTTTATTATGGAAGTTGCTCTGTTTGTATTATATCTTCTAATGCCATGAGCCAATTGGTTAGATCATGAATCAGTAGTCTCATGGCATTTTAAGTTCAAGTGATTGGCAGCAAAACTATATGAGCTGCCATGAGCGGATTTCATAGCACGATCTGCCATTGAGATGAATGGAAAAGCTATAAACAATTGTTCTACAGACCTCATTTTATGCTTTAGAACCAGCCGTGAACCTCTTTCTTTTCTCTCTCTCTCTCTTTAGATGTCTGCCCAGAACATATCTGACAACCAGTCAAAAAGTTTTCCATGCCAATCCGCTCAAACAGACCTGCGTGTGAGTTAGAAGTGGAATATAGGAGCACCGACAGTTGAAATGATTAACACTAAACCTCACCCTACCACAATGTGAATTAAAATGTTTTTACGTGATAATATAAGTGTATATACATTACATTGCTACATTGTCTACCTAATATTATAACCCTATTTGATTTAATGTCTGTATCTTTACTTTAAATGATCACTATACCTCAAATGTTGAATAAATTGGAGAGCAATCAGAACAGCTCTTGTTGACGTTTATTAAATTAGATTTTTTTTTAACTTAAGGATTATCTTTAGCTTTTAAACAGAGATCTTACACTTTTTAAAAGACAATTTTGTTTGCCAAGGCTCATTATGTGTATGCTTATTTACCTGCTATTAACAAATCATGAACTATTTACCTCAATAAACTTCTAATTTGCTGCTTAGCTGCTACCTTAGTAAGGTAGGCAGTTTTTGATGTTGTTGTTTATGCAAGATTATGGATGAATGCAGAATACTTTATTATATTAAGCACAATAAACAGCCAATATGTGCATGCTAGAATTTGTCTCTGAGGTGTTACCTCTGAATTTGTAAACATTTAAATTATACTGTAAGAATACTTAGTTAATGCATAACTTTACTCTGCACGTCAGGCAAAAAAATATATTACATTTGGTGTCAATACCATGGTATTTGTTTGCATTCAGACTCGAAAATAGTACCTACTACTGTCTATCGTAGGTAATGCAAAAAGATGAATCACATTTGTTCCCAAGAAAGCTGATACGTGGACCAATGAGCTCTAAAATATATGTGGGCAATAAATGATGACAATATTCTAAACTTAAATAACATTAATATATTTTTCCATCGAATATAACAGCCATTCGTGTTGTCTTTGTGTATTAGTGCGCTAGAGGGCAGCAGCAGTCGTCTGTCTGATATGTCATTCAGCAAACGAAGAAAGTATCCGGTTCTCTCAGTGACGTTACTGACGACGACAGCTAGTCAGAATGGCGAACGCGGGAAATGAAATCGCTTTTAAAAAGGTATATTTCAAAATGTTTAGCTGTTTACGTTTTCAGTTACTTTAACAAACAGTTCGTGATATGAAAGCAAGTTGAACTTATTTGAGCATCATTACCGTTTTCCTTATACGGCGGCGTTACAGATATTGCCACTTTTAACGATTAACATTTTATGTTTTTAAGGAAACTGTTGCCAAACTTTTGGCACGCTCTTTCAGGGAGGACAAAACCAAAGGTGAGAGTTCTTTTTTGGGAAATAGTCAACCAACACAATATTAGTCTCTATTTGCTTCACTTGTCAATGTGTTTAGGTAAATAGAGAGAGAGATGTGTATTTACATTAGGTTTTTTTAGTCACATATTACGCAGCGTCATATTTCCTAATTTTATATTCAGTTGTTATATATTATTAGTTAAATGATGTGCCTGAGTGTATTGCTGAGTTAAATTATAAACTTAAACGGGTAAAAATGTGTTTGTTACATGTGTGCAGACAGGAAACAGAACTAATGAGATCATCTGTAGCCCATCATTTAAAGACTAAAACAAGTATGTGGTTTTATGGGCGCAGTATGTGTGACCACTCCCAGAGGTCTTGATGTAATGTGTATTTAAATACCACAGACGATCTCAGATATTGTTTGTGGGTCCTTTTTTTTTTTTTACCCTATTGAGTCCCCTGATATTTGAATGCAATTGAATTGGGGGAAACTCAGAACTTTCTTTAAGCCCAGAGTTGGAAAATTTGTTAAAATTAATAGATTTTTTTGTTTATTCACAATAAAGCCACATTTGCAAAATAAAACTATATTTAAGAATTACAGTACATATAAATGTAATAAAAACACATAATATTCTTGATGTTCAACAGTTCACTTTAACTCTACTGAGTTTGGTTCATTTAAAGTGTTTAAACCACCCTTACAGTATCGGTCAGTACAGTAGTTTTGCATACGTGTGTGAAGGTACGGATAAAGCCAGAAGCAGAATTATTAAGAAAACAAAAAAAGGTCAGCGAGATCAGGCAGCTAAACAGCGTTCAGTTTTGAAGTTTTTCTTCCACAGTCAGCAGTGATGCTGTCATACTTGTAGCGGAGATGTTGAAAGTATTTGTTGAGGGTAAGGCAAACTTTACATATTCAGCCATTTTTTACTTTTGTTGCAGTACAGTGCAATATTATTACAGTATTATGAAAATTGTCTGTATGCTACAGAGGCAACACGCAGAGCTGTAAAACAGGCTGACAGCGAAGACTGTGACACTATTGATATTGAACACTTTGAAAAGATTCTGCCACAACTGGTGAGTTTTATGTGTCTACTTTTTTTATTATTATCTTAACAAATTTTTTATATATTTACACATTTATATTTATAAATATTTAACTAAATATTTTCATGTTATTATTGTTACACAGCTCTTCCTATTTTCCTGTGATTAGTTTTTTTTGTGATTTTAATAAACCATAGAATATTAGTTATTTGTCTCATTTTGTGTAGTAAAATTAATTTCTCACAGTCTATTAATGTGAAATTTCCTTTGCAGCTTCTTGACTTTTAATTTTGCTGAGGAGCCAGAAGATGGCGACATAACCTGGTTCTGCTGAACACGAACATCCTGGACTTGCACATGCTTCAATCTTTAGTCATTGTTTAAAACTGTATTAAAGTTTATTATTATATGTGTTACTGATTTAATAAAAAACAAACTTGCTATTTTGTTAACCATTATTTTGCATGTCATTCAGTCCTCACCAGCTTTTCCTAAACGTTCATATTGTTTAGCGGTTTAACTACGCACCTCCAGCAGTTTTCTATGCCTGCTGGGTAACAGCGCTGTTATTGCCTCACGGTAAAGAGGTCTCCAGTCTCACCCTGTGGCTCTGTAGGCCACCTGTGCTCTGCTCAGCGGCAGGTGCTTCCAGCATGCTTTGCCCCGCTCCCCCATCAAAGCCTCTTGAAGCAGTTGGAATTGATTAAAGTAATAAGAATAAGAGAGGCAGCAAAGACCCTTAGATGATGACAAGTGGCAGGAAAAAGAAGCACCCCCCTCCGGCCACTTTGAAGTTCTCCCCTTCCCCTTGCTGTCCTGCAATGTGGTATAGTTGAAGGTGTCACAGAGGTGAGAGGGCACAGGGCGGAATGTGTGTGTTAGTGTGTGTGCGGAGAGAGTGTCAGCCTGTTAAAATTATTGCGACCACACGCATAGTTGTTCAGTTTTAGTGGAAGCATAACAAAACAAATTGGAACCAAAGAACATGACACAGGAAGAGAGGAGTGTAATTTTGAGTGTAAATAAACAAGACGTCGAGTCGCTCAAGGGGGCTCCCGGTCTTTCATCAAGGCTGAGAGAAAGCTTTTTGCTCTAATAATTGTGCTCTTGGAGTTAGTCGAAACTGCCGCCTTTGAGTTTCCAGTTGTGATGTTAAGGGCTTTGCTTCAATGGGTTTGTTATGAGATAAGCAAAGAAAAAGGAAAGATCAACATGTTGTGTTTTGTTAGATCCTGTAGTTAAGGGCAATAACAAGACGTATTGCTTTGTAGGAAACAAAAGCTTTTTTTTTTTTTTTTCAGGTCTGGAAAATTAATTTAACCTTAGGAATTTCTGGTGGGTGTGTGTGATGTTCAGCTTTAAATATTTCATAGACGTCTATATGTATATGCATTATAAAGGTATTCATAATGTGTGTTTTAATGCATTATACCTTTTAATAAAAAATAATCTTTTTCTGTCGTCTTGTTTTAATGCAATATACTAAGTGTAACTATAAATAAATTATGTCTGTATGTGGTTAGAATTATAGGCTATAAAGGCATAAGTAACACATTACTACTTTTTTAATGCATTATATGAAGGCTTTAAGCAAAGTTTTATCAAGTATCATGGATTTCTGATCAAAATTTGGGTGTCCTGTTCATTATTTCTGCACTTTTTATTTAACGTTAACTACTTTATGAAATCATACACCTTTGAAATTCACTGCAAACTTTGTAATTTGCATACACTCAGAAAAAATGGAACAAAAGCTGTCATTGGGATGGCACCTTTTCAAAAGGTATACTTTTTGCCCCATTAGGTTCAAATATGTACAAGTTAAGTACCTTTAAGTTACTGAAATAAATCCTTTATGTACAAATGTACCTTTTGAAAAGGTACCACCTCAGTGACAGCTTTTGTACCTTTATTTTTGAGAGTCTAGGAATATTTTTTTTTAATTAAAAGCATATTGTATAACATGTATTCCAGTGAAAATAGAATATTTTAGGTTTCTCCAACTTTTTCAGGAAGCAGCAGCTGTTACCCGATGCAAAGTCTTTAGCTCGCAAACCATTAAAGGCGTCGGTCAGTATATACTTGGCATATTTGCCATTTGCGATTTAGTAGCAATTGAATTTAATAGCATACCATCTTTGTTTAATTACTTTGGGTGGTTCTGTCTTTCAAGAACAGCTTTGCTTATTTATATGAGTCATTGGGAGTTATTTCAAACAGCTGATTATTGTAAAAGCCTTAGTGTTAATTATGCATAATTATTGTAAAAACTAATTTCTGAATCCTTTACAGTTTTGTTCAGCACATTTTCAGCCATTTCATGCACGCTTGATAATTGTTATTGTTTATTTTATGCTAAATTCATTTAGATGTATCACTTTCAACACGTTCATCCTATACATGTCTATTGTGAGAATATATTTCTAGCCTGTCCATTTTAATTTTCTGTTTGGCATATACGATCTTGTGCATCTTAGTGGAACAAATTACCTCTGAAGGCAGCATTATTAAACATTTGAAAGTAGTTAAGGCAAGAATGGAGGAGTGGGGATGAAAAGAGTAATGAGTTAAAGCTTTTCTTGATCCTACATTAAAGACTGGGAGTGTCAACAGCCATTCCAGACGCTTTGGAGAAGCTCTGGAGCGCTGAGCAGTTTCCCTGTGAGACAGAGACTGATCCGTCTCCAATTCGGCAGTAGAGCTTGGATGGGTCTACACATAACTCAGCATTCAGGTCTGTGGTTTGTGAGTAAGGCAGTGAATTAGATATATGTTATGAAGGCAGGAGTTACTACGGCGTGGAGTTCTGACTAGTAAGGAGATCAATCTTCTACAGTAGCTCCATGGGATTTCACCCCCCGAATTTCCTTTGATGTATTAGTAAATCTCATTAAAGCGAACATCTTTATCGCTTTGTCATTTCTGCCAAAGACATTAACTCTTGGAATAGTTCCTGAAAGAAATCTTCCAAGTTCAATACAAATTAAGTACTATCGTGGTACTATTGTTGTTAATGAACTGATTACAACACAAGATCATCCATCTAAAGGGGTAACTATTTGTTTAGGCAGGGTTGTTGCAATGAATAACTTGCCTTGTTTATCCACTTAACATGATCACAGCAATAAAGATTGGAAGTATCTGCACTGACGGGTCTTATTCACTAATAAGTTTTGTGCATACTGAACAAAAAAACAAACGTGCAATTTGTCAAAGAGATGACTATATTAGGAAGTAAGAGAACAGGGGAAATTTGGGGAAATTTCTTCTGAAAGAATGTAACAACGTTTTCTTGAATGTAGCAATGTTTTATATGCCTTTTTAAGAATATTACTGCATAAGCGTAGCTGCAGTATGGCTCTCTGATATCATCAAAAATATCTTAATTTGTGTTCTTATGGGTTTGGAACGACATGAGGCTGAGTAATCAATGGCAAAATGTAAATTTTTGGGTGAACTAACCTTTTCAGACCCTCTTGAGGTCTCTGTCTTTACTTGGACTTTGTCTGGACTACAACATTTACTTACACTAATGAACAATATTTGTAATACCCATATTATTTATACTGCTTGTTATAAAAATTGCACAGTATGGACTGTTTGTAAAGAGCTTTAGGTTGTTCTTGGTTGCTGAGTGATGCCACACTGGAATGCAGTCACCCTGAGACTGATGTCATACAGTAGAGTTCTCAAGCTCTACATTATTAGACCGCTTGTCTGCCATAAAGTATACTTTAGTTTAATTGTTGTCTTTACACAGAACTGGACACATGAGCTGCCAAAAATTTTAAAGAGAATGTAAAATAAGTCTGGCAGTTTAGGTTCCATAAAATTTAAAGCGTGTACATAAAACAAGACACAGTTTGCTGTCAAATTTTAGAAATCAGTCGATCAAATTGAAGACCGCTCAGTATGGTAAAAGATAAGAGAATCAATAAATGAGACTGAATGACCTACTTAAATTGTTCCAAGGTAACGCCCGGAGAGAAGTTCACTGCTTGCCTTTGTGACCTGAGCAGGGGCCTGACCTGGCCTCTGAGGGGCCTTCCTTTAAAGACTGGCTCGGCTTCAACAGGGAGCCTCAGGCTCCATGTTTGTGCTGATAAGAACATACCTGGCAGCCTCAGACAGTAGGGCACTTTGCTGGGATCACTCCTAAGTGCTTTTGGCGCTTGGCTGTTTGTCTGGGGCTGAGGTCGGACCTCTGCTGTGCTCTACCTATTGGCTGGTGCTCTCAAAGCCATCAGGGGGCAGAAAAGACTCTTCCGGAACAAGCGAGGTGGATGATGGGGTCAACGACCTTGGCTTGCAGCTGAGGAGGGGAAAAAGTGCACAAGAGATGAACAATTAGGCTGGGCTATTTCTGGAGTCCCTCTGCCCTTTCTTTTGCTAGTAACCACTGTGTAAGTCCCACTAGATGCCCAAGGTGCATGCAGTAACAAGAAGGTAATCCCCTTACATAACACTAGCCTGTAAGTGCCTGTCCTTCAATTAGTTTTGGGAAGGCCTCTAAAAATAAAGAGCTGCACTGATTTGTGTGACGTCAGAAGGTTAGGAGTGACTGGGGCGACGGGTAACCCAAATTAGAAGTGACTTTTCTGGAGGTTAGCAGAGCACTCTATTTTTAGGTCTTTCAAAGGTTGAAAATACCACTGCAGAGGCCCTGTATGTACTTGTCCAAATCTTAGTAGACCTAGTGCATCATAATGTCATGTGCTCCAGATCATGAAAGGGCAACGTCCTGGTGATATTTGAAAAGGAGCAACTAATGACTGAAATCTCTTTAGGAGACTGCAGGGCTCTTGCGGTGAACACAGTAATGGCGTCACACCATAGTCAGGCCTCATCCGTTTAGAGCTATGGTTGGCGTGGCACTTTTTGAGAAAGTGTTATTTTGTAAACCATCACTCCTTCCAGCATTCATATATCAGAATGTAGTTGAATGATGGGCTATCACAATTATGCTAAATTGGGTATTTTACAGGAAAAGTCTGCAGAAAAACATAAATGTAGATTTTACAGCATATAGGTACAGCATTTGGCAGCTCCCAGCAAGATGCCAAATTAGATAATTTTAGGTTTCAGTAGAACAGATATGTAGAAGTTGTGCAGGACTTCGTACATTATGCATTTGGCTTTTATCCAAACTGACTTATAACACATTCAGGATACGTATTTTGTCAGTTCTTATGATTTCTGCTCTTTAAGTGCTGGCAAAAAAGTTCAGTTATTTATTATGTAGTTATATCTGAAACAGATGGGTGTGAACCTGGCCTCATTTAATTACTCTACATTGCTTGCACATTTTGCAGGGAGTGGTACTTAAAGGTTAATATACCACCTACACTAATCCCTCCGTTAAACATAACCAATAGTATTAACAAAAGCAAGCATGAGATAAAACCACGTTTGCTGAAGCATAATTTGATTTGAGAATTGTGAGAGAGTGCATTCCAAAGAAACAATGTTTGGTCTCCTACAGCCCACATCCTTAAATTAGTGACTCTGGATGGTAAACCCTTTGAAGGGCCGAGTCCCTCAATGGAATGCACAAAATTGGAATATTTTGAATGATTACATGAATTAAAGTAATTGATAAATGGGCCTTACAGCTTTTACTAGCGACTTGCATATGAATTACATATATTATTATCCCTGTGACACATTTATCTACCTGCTGAACTGAGGTGGGTCTCCTGCCAAATATATGTGTGTGTGAATCTGAAATCACGATCATAAAAAACGTGGACATTTTGAAAGTCTCAGCTGTGAAATACTTTATATTAATATTAGCGACTTGTGTTTTGCCTTATTGTGGTTAGTAAGTGCACCTGTTGTGTAATTAAATTGTATCAGATACAAAGTTTTTTTTTATTATTATAGGAATACATAAAACCTCAAAAGAATCTGAATGTTGAGTTAAGAAGGAAAAATTGAGGTGCTTAAAAGCAAGGTCTCTTTTTTTGCTTGTGGCAAGAGACCAAGGAGACGCTGTTCAAACCACTTTTACGTCTCTGTGGCAGGAAATCTAATAAAACAAAGAGTGAGCAGCTGAGGTGATTTACCAACCTGTCTTGACATAAGAGCTGAAATAAAGCAGAGCTGTTGGAAATAGGTTGGTTTGAGGGAGTAAGTGGGTAGAGCTGTTACTCATGACACATTCAAATGGTTCGCAGAGTGGTTCAGCACATGACCATCCATGAAGATATTTATTGTGCGACGGTAGAAATGTCCCAACCGCAGATAGATGTTTGCATTTCTTTAGACAGACTGCTTCACAGTCTGGAGATTAACTAGTTATTAAGGGGCACTATTTATACACTGTACACACACACACACACACACACACACACATATATATATATATATATATATATATTTATTCATATATCAGTTGTGTGGTGATTTGCCAACAAGATATGCCCTATCCAGACCCATCTCCTCATCTTGATTTCTTGCTCAGCAGGAAGCTGGCAGGTTCTTTCCCAACGGTTGCTGAGACTGATGATGTCAGGCAAGCAGATCTGGAGGATCCTTCTGAGGCAGCTGTTGATGAAGGTCTGGATTTTCTTAAGGGAGGTCTTGGTCGTCCTCCAGGTCTCTGCTCCATTCAGTAAATGTCTTCATGCTGGATTTAAACAGTTGGATCTTGGTGGTCATGGACAGCTCCGTAGAGGCTCAGATGTTCTTGAGTGGTATGAAGGTCACTCTTGCCTTAACATCTGTGTTTGTGCCACTCTGTTGGTCTATGATTGTACCCAGGTAGATGAAGGTCTGCACTTCTTTCAGGGGGGATGCCATTCAGAATGATTGATTTTGTACTGGTGGTACTGACCTTCAAGGCCCCGATATACTTCTTCGAAGAACAAACTGAAATGACGTCATTTCAAACAAAATCAGACCAAAACGAAGTTTGTATTGGCACTTCAAATCAGCTCACCAAAGCAAAGTTTTTGGGGAATTCGTTTTAGCTTTTGAACACCTTTGAGCTACCATTGGTCTGAGATGGCTACGCAATGTGTGTGGGTGTGTTCTGAAACTCCACCTTCTTTGACACAGAATTCACCCGAGGTCAGGCAAGGGAGCAACATCTCCAGTCACTATATATATCTCGGGTGAATGACAAACAATCCTGGAAAAAAAAATTGTCCGAATGTTTGGAAATATAGTATACCGTCACTCAGCCGTTTCAAACTTATTTTTGCCCTTAAACGAAAAAGAACTTCGTTTGAAGTATATCGGGGCCTTCAGAGTCTTGGTCTTGACTCTGATGATAAGTAGGAAGAGGAACGACTACAAGCATTCTTTTTGATAAGCTGCCCTCCACTTCTTGATTAGGCATTTGACCATTTTTGTTGGGATGCCATAGAACCAAATAACTTTCCAGAGGGTCTCTCGATCCACTCTGTCGAATGCTTTCTCATAGTTGATAAAGTTGATATACAATATAGAGTTATTTTCCAGTTACTACTTAACTATGAAATGGAGCATTGCAATCTGGGCCGTCCAGGATTTTTCGGGAGCCTGCCTGTTCATCTTGCAGCTGAAGAAGAACCCGAAAGACTGAAAGACTTTTGCTGGCACAGATAGTAGTCCCTGTAGTTGTCACAGTTACTGAGGTTATCTCTCTTGGGAAGCATAAATAGGCAACCTTTCTTCCAGTATTCTGGTATATCTTCTTCCTCCCAGATCCTCTCAATGAGAGGCCTCAATGGCTCCTCCATCTGTCCTGCAGAACGAGCATCAGTAGGTGATGAGTTTGGAGTGAGAATGTTGTTGGTCATACTGTAAATTATCTGATAATTAGTTTGTATTGTTTCCGCTCCTAGAAAACATTCAATTTACAGTATTTCAGAGTAAAAGTAAATAAAATGTTAAACAATTTACAATTAATTCATTGTACAGTAATATATAAAAAAGGCAAATCTGTTTTTTTGCAATGATACTGGACTGTGGTAATAAAGTTTCAGATAATGAGATATCATAATAATACATTAAGGCATTTTATTCACTGGACTATCCAACAGTAGCCATTACCACACATGGTAATTTAATTTATTTGAATTTCAAGTAATAATTACAGTAATATGTGATTACTCATACTGGGATGAAAGATTTTGGCCATGCTCCCCACCCAATTATTTATATCACAGGCATAATGATGCTATAATATGTATAATATACTACAGTAATGTGAATAATTTCATTCATGTGGACATTTAACCAGATGAGGCTAGTCTTAGTGAAAGGAAATAGTTAAATGCACCAATAACCTCTGTATACAGGCCCCGTCCTCCCTCATACTCAGCGTCCTCCTTGATCTGAGTGTTCTACTCCTTCCCAGACATGAAAAGTAAACCCACTCCAAAAACAGCACCAGTGCAGATCCAATCTCAATGAGCTGTAATTTAAAAAATGGCCTGCTGGAAAAACAGCAATAAATTTGCAAAGCCTTCAAAGGAGCCGCCTGTGCGTTTACCTTTTTGTACATAAAACAAAAAGACTTTAGCTATTGGCTATGGAAAACATTTCACAACATGTTGGGACAGATAGCAGGACAGAGAGACTATGGACTGGCATAATTTGGGGGGGGGGGGGGGGGGGGGGGTGGTT
>JAUCMS010000062.1:20747613-20780596 GCA_032357445.1 Enteromius radiatus
CCCCCCCCCCCCCCCCCCCCCCCCCCCCCCCCCAGCAGTGTCTGGGGAGCTGTCAAGCACACAGCCAGATGTTAGTCAGGCATACATCCATGAATGCCGCTAAGAAATTGAGAGGTACCCATAATTGTAAGACGTAGCTTAGATTAAAGCACAACTTTCTTTCATTTTGATGCCAATTTAAACCTTTAGAGTTGCGTGTATTCCTAACCCCAAGTGTTCCTCAACACGGGTGACAGGAATTGTTGTTGCTGTCAGTGTTGCCAGGTCTGTGTTGCAAAGCCATTCCTACTGAAACTCAGAACAAGCTCAATATATATCCAAAACTAGCCAAATCACGTTCTGGGGAAAAAATAAATAAATTATCAAAATTGCTCCAAAATTGTGTTCTGTGGGGTCACGTGTGTTCCACCTCTGACGAAATCTTGTTATGTGGGGCAGGGGATTTTGTTTTCATTTGTGGACTCAAAAACAGCCCATGGCAGCAGTATAAAAGTAGACAAGTTCCACAGGAAAACCGCGGACTTGGCAACACTGGTTATCAAAGTGAACATCACAGGACTTTCTGCCATGATTCCAGATCAAAAGAAGTGTATGTGTTCCATGCAGTGGGCATTAAAGTTCGAGAGACGTGACTTCTATGCAAATCACATGATTACAGTTAAATAACCCTTCACAATTCTGGAGTAAGTTTTGTCTTTTGTGTGAAGATGCTGCAGACATTGATTTAGCGCAAACTTGTGTTTTTGAGTGCAGTAAACTTCAGCCGATTTCCCATGTGCAGAGAGTAGAAAGCAGTGAACACTACGTAGGGAACATGTCAGTTCATTCATGGTTCTCTGTTCAAATGAACTGAAATGATCCCAGATCCAGAAACAGAGCAAAAAATGGACTGTTTAACCAGTGTTTTTACCACCTTTCTGGATCTGGGATCATTTCTGTTGTGTTTCTGTCTATGAAGGGACAGATGCCTCTCTGATATCATCAAAAATATCTTAATTTGTGTTCAGAAGTTGAACAAAGGTCTTATGTGTTTGGAACGACACAAGGGTAACAGAATTTTAAATTTTGGGTGAACTAACCCTTTAAGTTTTAAATAATTACTTCACAACACTCTTGTCTGTCTTACACTACGAGGTCAAACTGTCTGATCAGGGTGGCAAATCAAAGTGCTTGAAGATTAGCATGTACAGGAGATGAAGATATTTAAACAAGCCTGCATTTTCCACTATAGAACAAATCAGTAGTTACCCCAGTCAACCACGTCATGGTTGTGGTTTGAGGTTCCCTTGGAAATGAGTGTAATGTATTTGGTGAACCCTCCTACTCTCCTGGAAATTAGTGTTTCTTCACCTTTGTTTGGCAAGAAGCTTCTGAGAGGATATCAATAGGAGTACAATTTCCTGAATGTATGACCGACTGCTCGGAAAGAAAGGGCCAAATTTTCCCCCTACATTAGTGCCCCCGTCGTCCAGTGAGCTATGACCCCAGCCCAGGAACTCAGAGCACTGAGCTGTGGAGACTGAGCCATTCCATCAAACCACGGTCCTTTCATGCCAGTCGAGATTGTGGTGTTTAGCGTTCTGTACACTATAATACCAATGGTTACCCAAACTGGTGGTAATGAATGAAGTATTCCAGAACACAGGTTTTGCAAAACAACTCAATAATAAGTAAACTGAAAACCTCTAATTTTGGTTACAAAAAGTGAGGTAACTTTATATTGTGAAAGAAGTTTTGGAGAACGTTACTTTTAAACATTATAATATTTTTACTCCATAAAAAACATAAAATTAATTTAAAGCAAAGTAACACATTTTTGTCATCTGAGCTGGACTGGTCTGGCTTATTTGTTTGTTTGTTTGTTTTTTTATAAGAAAAAAACCAAAGGTTATATTTTTGACATATTTTTGGTAAAGGCCCTTTCCACACCATAAGTAAAACGAATGAGACTCATAAGAAGTTCCTCTGCATTTGCACCTCATTCCCAATTTCTCTTGAAAAAAAGTTTGCTTACTTGTAATGTGTAAGTATGACAACTTATTCTGTGGACATTACTGCTCTGAAGCTGCTAATGTTCTTTTACTTCAGAGTTATCTGCACATATATGCTCTTGATGAGGTTCCAGTGGGTGTACATCCATTCTAACAATCTGAGAATCTGCTGACTTGGTGGCTTTATATCATCTTCCTTGATCTCCACTTATTGTGGAAATATTGCTGCAATATTAAAAGGAAGTCAAGGCCCCTTAAAACAATGTTAAAACAAAACCATCTAAGAAGTCCTGCCCTTCTATGCATCTGTAATATTTAACAGAGAAACAAGACCTGTCCACCTACAGCTGAATAAACTACTTAAGTCGATCATATACGGAGAAAGGCATGATCTCAGTGACGGGAAAACCTAAAATGTGGTAATAGAAGAAGAGATAGATAAACAAACAGTTTGAAGTCTCATGGATCGTAAAAGCTTATAACAAATTTTGGGTTTTGTACAAACCGATCATCTCACTTTGATATGATCTCTTGACAGCATACTGCAAACCAAACACAGTGTCTTATTATCATAGCACTCTTTTTTTGCCAGTCACATCTTTACTGTCTGTTGCATGAACTGCTTAGGCTTCAAAGCTAGTTATGTAATTTCTGCAAGACTGGTGATAACTTTGTAAAGTCAGATACATCAAATTCTAAATATAAGACTGATTACAACTTCGTTAACTGCTAGTTCACAAAAACTGATTCTTTAAGAGTTATGTCATTAATCACTTACCCCTATTTGATTCCAAAGCCACAAACGCTTTGTTCGTCCTCAGAATGCCATTTATGATATTTAGGATGAAAACCAGGAGGCTTGTGACTGTCCAATTGACTGCCAAACAATTTTGACTGTCAAGGTGCAGAAAAGTATGAAAGACGTTGTCTGAATTCTCCATCTGCCATCAGTGGTTCAACTTTAATATTATGAAGCTACGAGAATACTTTTTGTACAGAAAGAAAACAAAAATAATGAGTTTATTTAACAATTGCAGCACTGCGAAGTCCCTGTAGCACCATTTTGTAGTGCATGCACATTACGTACGCAGTTCTGTTAGATGCTATGGAAAGATACGCTGTACAAATCAATGTGTAAATACACGCACAATACGTGTCTTCCCATTGCGTCTAACATAGAACTGCGTACATGAATAACATCCACTGGATCATCTACAAAATGCTGCTATGGAGACTTCATTATTAAATAAACTCAATATCTTAGTTTTCTTTTTGTACAGAAAGTATTCTCGTTACGGCTGAACCACTAATGGCAGATGGAGCATTCAAACAACATTCATAATTTTTTAAAAACCTTGACAGGTTAGTCAGCCTTTTTTGTCAGTCAGTGCCTCCTGCTTTTATCAAAAATAACAAAAATTGTTTTCCTGACGATGATTGAAGCTTATACGGGTTTGGAATGACATGAGGGTAAGTGATTAATGACAACATTTGTATTTTGGGGTGGAGTAGCCCTTTAAGACAAAATTTTACCATGGAGACAGACTTTTAACCTTAAAACTCAACACAATGCAATGTGTAATTGAAATTATGAATAAAACACCTGTGAAAAATTAATACAGAATTTTTATAAACAAAGTAGATTGGGCTATATATCTCACTGACTTCTCTTGAAGTATATTTTCTGTGTAGCCTTTTGTGAGAGAGAAAACAACAAAAAATGTTGAAACAATGGCAAATTTGAGCTGACTGGACTGACTGTTTCTTAAGATAGGAGGCGAGCAGTGAAACGGTTTCCTCTTTGTTTTCCTCTTTGGCAACTGTAAATACATCTTATAATCTCTTAGTGTGGTCACACAGGCAAATTTGTCCAGCTGTTAACATCATGTGACTGTTTACTCTTTGCACCTGTGTACAACCTCTATTTCCAGTCCATGTTTAGCGGAAAAGCACTCTTCAGTATGTGGAGAAACAGATACATATACTAGAACACACTGAGTGGAGTTCAGAGGAACGTCATACTTTGATCTGCTAATTACTGTGGAAAATCACCTGGCAAACCACAGGCGTTTTTTGTTTTCATTAGCAGACTTTTCCACTTTAAAAGGACCTTTATTGAACCATAAATCTGTAAAAGCACTGTTAGTGGTATAGGGTTGTGTTCTGTTGAAGTGCCAAATGATTAGTAATTTTTATGTAAATGCAGTCGGATACACACCTCAGAAGACAATGTGCCTTTTTTGTTTCATATGAAGAGGATTAGGTTTGTCAAACCTCACCTCTGTGTTGTTATTTACTTGCTGAGTTATTTTCTTAATGGATAGTGTTGATATTAAAATTTAGTTGAGTTTAATCTTGTATATCGCTTTTAAGTTCTCCATAAAAGATAATATCTGCACCTTAATTACAGAGGAACTACAATCATAAATGGCTCCAGGTTGAATGAGGTTGTCCCTAAAGTAACAGCCATGCCATTTCCGCCAAATCCAACTTGCCAAGCAAGAGGGAACCTAGGAGCAGCATCACCTCTCAAATTGCCATCTGCTGAACTTTCACATCACCTGCTTGTGTGTAGGAATCTATTTGTGTATATTACGCCTACATATATAAACACAACTCGCTCCCACTCGCATACAAAGACAAGCAGCAAACAAAGAGTGTTAAATAACAAAGGCATCATGCGAACCCCTTGTCAGATTTAAGATGGGAGACATAGTTTAGTCTCACACAGAGTCCTCCGCCCCCCAAGGCCTGTTGGTATTGCTTTGATTCTTTATTTCGCACTGTGTCCTCTCTTGTCTTTTAACCAGCTCCCCCCTGCCCTTAAGTCCAGCTGATGGGAGACTCTTTTGTCCAATAGCACCCAGGCAACAACATCAAAGGATCCAGGGTACAGCTAAAGAGTATCCCCTAAAACAAAACAAATTAAAATCTAAAATAGAGTTCCCAAAGAGGTTGCTGGAAAGGAGGCAAGGAGTAAAAAAGAACTGTAATTGGCTGGTTGAACATTTTCAGGGCGAATTTACAGTTTACAAGTTTACGAAGACGGTAAAGTTTTTAGCGAATAATTATTTATATAATGCACATCTTTTAGGGGACTGAATTTTAAGCAAGATCTCCTGGAACAAGTTAACGTAATGTAAAAATAAAAAAAAAAAAAGACAATTGTTTTTTTTTTTTTTTTTTTTTTTGAGGAACGCAATACTGTTATGCATTACTTTTAAATGTTTCCCCAACAAAAAGTTTTTAAACTTTCCCAAACAATACCTGGGAAATTCTGCTAAACATCTAATTTTGGGTTACAATATGTGTTTGGAACAACAAAGTATGTACAGTAGTAGGTAAATGATAACAGAATTACAATTTTTGAGTGGGCGGGTTTCTTTAAAGACAATTCCCGGATTACCAACTATAAATGGAGACCTTTTTAGTTTTTTCATTGATCTCTCAGGGAAGACTCCAGCATGCATCCTTGTAAAAGGCATCCGTGTCTGTTGTCCGCCCATAGGGCTGGTTTCCCGCTTTAATGCTGGCACCAGGTTGCCAACCAATGTTGTGCAAGCCCTCTATTCAGTCCGACGACAGAGACGCTCCTCCATCCGGGCCAAGCTTGTAATTAAAAGTCCAGACCTCAAAGAGCACAACATTTCAATCTTAATGGTAGGCTTCTTTCCAAGGCCCTAGTTTAATACTAACGCAGCACCCATAAACCAGTGATGTGGACAGAAAGGAAGAAAGATATTAAGACTACAAAGTGCTTGCGTCCCATCTCGGATTAGAGGTTCACTGTCCCTTTGTAGTACTAAGTGGTAGATGCATCCAATCAAAAATAATAACTTCATTTGAGTCTCCCTTATTGTCTTGTCCCTTGCTCTATATTAAGACTGCACAACAATGTTCAAAAGCAGCGACAGGAAAATGTCTGGGAGAAAATTAATGCATTTCATGTTTAGAGAGCGTGTTGTGCGATTAAGGGAAGCCCACATCAAATGGTGCGGCTTCAGAAAACCACCACTTGAAAAACAAGGCGCTTCTTCTTTGTGGAGTTGTGGAGAAAAGAGGAGGTGTTGTTTTTAGAGAGGACCAAGCCCATGTTAACAGTTTCCTGGAGCGATATGAGTCAGGAGACATATACAAAACAGAGACTTGTTGAATAAAGAGTGGGTGTGCAAATTAGCTCGAAGAGTTAAGCAAGTGTAATGAAGCCATCTCAAAGCTTCAACCAACAGTCGCGTAAACATAAACAGGACCATAACTTTCACACAAAATGCTATAAAATGTATTCTGGACCCACTGGCAGAAGTTTTTGACATTGTACAATGTGAGATTTTATCTTAGTCTACATATGCGTGGTAAGGTGAGGACAGGTTCTGAATCTCTTATTCTCATCTCAATATTGTAGCCACATGTGTAAGGTTGTTTACTTTGTTTTTGACTGGTGGAATTTCATGAATCAGACCACAACTTAAAAGCCTAAATTATTAGCATGTTGTTTTTCTCCTCCACAACTGCACACACTTTCCTATTGAATAAACAGGCTAATACACATGCACACACTTATAGTGGGCCCCCGACAGGCCTTTAGGTGAGGGGATGGCAAGTTTATTTTTAGAGGCCTAATCATGGAAATCTACTCATTAGACATTAAACTTCAGGATCACGTCAACCACATCAGAAGAGAACCTAGGTCAGGAATGGTCACATGGAGGCTTTGGATAATGATCAAGCTCGAATAAAGAGAGGTGGGTGGGGAAAGAGATTGTGAAAGGGAAAGGGTAGGGGAGAATGGAAAAGATACGGCTTGAGAGAGGAGGAGTTTGAGCTACTGAGGTTTGGAGAATCTGGCCTTCTGATTGCATCCTTGAGCAAATAAACAACCACTTAACGGTCTCTTCAGAATAAAGCTGTGGTGGAGAAAGAAAGGCTTTACTTTTGGAAAATGCTAATTTTATCTATGGGGGTATTACTTGATGTCAGAGAGAATTAGAAAGCCCAAAACTAACCACTTTTATTTGAAAATTCAGTTCGGTGCACTCTCTTTAAGCCTGCACATGGTCAAGTAAGCTGCTTTCTTTAGCAGAAACTCTGATGTTTCAAACGACTAGCTTTGAAGTTAAATGGCATATGGAAAACATGTATATGTATAAGTGTACATGCACGTATATGTGTATATATACACATGTGTGTTTGGGTGTATATATGTGTAGTTATATATAAAACAGACAATTAACGACACAGCGTGAGTATTCAAGCATCACGTAAACTGAAGGACATTTTGAAATAACTCCAGAATCGTACCTGAAACAGAAAACTCTCCATGTTTATTAGACAGTGAAGGATGCGGTCTCAAAATTAAAGATGAAAGACGCAATATCACTCCAGCAGGGTGCACTCATGCTTAATTAAATAAATAACAAACAGTTAATTCTGCCGAATTACATGATACGTGAAACAGTTTTGCTATATTTTTGATTGTCTATGTTGCTAAGGGTGTTGCTTAGTGATACAAAGAACTATTGGGTGTTGTGCAGTACTGTGAATAAAACAGCTGCTGACCAATCAGAATCGAGGAATGGAACTAACTTTATTTTTTATATATTTTTATAATATACAGGTGCATCTAAAAAAAAAATTGAATATTGTGAAAAAGTTAGTTAGTTAGTTACTCGTTACAAAAAGTAAAACTAATTAATCGCATATAAAATAAAACATTTCAAAAGGTGTTTTGTTTTAATTTTGATAGTCAAAAGTCAAAAGCTGTCTCAAAATATTAGAATTTTCATTAAATGACCATCCCTACAGGCCAAAAATCACTGGTATCTTTTGTTATTTGAAACCACAATAATGAGGAAGACTGCTGACTTGGCAATGGTCCAGAAGAAAATCAGTAAAAGCCTCCAAAAGAGTTTAAGTCAAAGAAGGTCATTACTGAAAGGGAGTGCTGTATCAAAGAATATTAAATGCAAAATTGACTGGACAGAGGAAATTGGGTAGAAAAAGTTGGTCAAGCAACAGGGATGACTACAAGCTTGAGAATACTGTCAAGAAAAGTCGATTTAAACACTTGTTAGAGGTTCACAAGAAGTTGACTGAAGCTGGATTCAGTGCATCAAGAGTCACCTGCTTTGTCTTTGGGAAAAGGACTACCAAGTCACTTCTGAAATAGAAATAATGTTAGAAGCATCTTAGTTTGCTAAGGAAAAAAATAACTAGACTGTTGCTCAGGTGTCCAAAGTCCTCTTTTCAGATAAAAGAACATTTTGCATTTCATTTGGAAATTATGTTTTAGAGTTTGGAGGAAGAGAGGCACAGAATACAAGCGGTGATTTCTCTTTCCAGTAGGACTTTAACACCTGCGTAAAACCACTTCCAAGTCGTTTGCTTGATTGGCCAGCCAACATATCTGACCTAAACCCCATGTGTGATCTATGGTATATTTTTACAAGAAAGGTGAGATACAGTCAGCCCAACAATCCAGATGAGCTGAAGACTCAATAGTGCCTCAGACTGATCGCTTCCATGCCACACTGCACTGATGCTGGAGTTTGTGCTAAAGGAGCCCCGAGCACCAGCTGTGTGCATAAATTAATATACTTTAAAGAACTTGAACTTGTTTTCTTAGGATCTTGGGAAATTTTTTGAGATACAGGATTTTGACATTCCTGAGCTGTAAGCTCTAATAATCGAAATTAAAAAAAAAAAAAAAAAAAAAGTTTTACTTTACATGTAATGAATCAAGAATATGAGAATCTAGAAAACACAATGAGATTGTGAAAAGCTGTTGGCATTATGACTTTTAATGCCTGTTTATAAAGCCCATTTAACTGTTAGCAATTTACCAGTAAAAAAAATATTGGTAAAACTTTACAATAAGGTGTGATTTGTTAACATTAGTTAATGCATTAGTTAACATTAAAAACAATGAACAATACATTTATTACAGTATTTATTTATTTATTAACATTAGCTAACATGTTAGTTCATGTTAACTCACACATGCATGAACTGAGAAGTGTTGTTTCAGGGCCAAAAGTCATGTTGACTGTGTTTTAGCATCTGGCGACAGTGTCACGGTCAGGGATCCACTTTGAAGAAAGTAATTATTCTCGTGGTCCAGCTGAATGGTGAAAGATAAGCTTGAATGGAGAGACAAAACAAGGCCATAGTTTTTCTGGCCACATCTGTGAATGTCTTTCATTCACCTTTTTCAACTTTGTCCTGTATTTATCTCACTAACGTATCAACACTGCCCAAAGCATAAACTAGGTCCTCATTGGACAAGCCTGATAAGCGAGTTCTATTTTTGGCCAAGTTGATCAAAGCTCTCTCAAACGTCCAACTCTCCAGTATCAAATGCTGATGAGGTCACAGGCATCGGAAATGAGCATGAATGATGCACGGTAAGAGGGCATCTGTTGGGTTTCAGATCTATTCAGAGTTAACTTTCCTGGCATCCTGAGATGGCGATGCTTCAACTCAGGGGAGATTCCAGTGCTCAGGATGCAGGCTGTGCACCTGCTTATTGAACTGTAGAAAATCCTAAAACAATTTCCTGTGAGTAACCTCCGCTCTCTCAGCTGTACCTTTGTCAATCCCTCTTTTACCAATCCTTAATCCAAACATTTTAGAATTAAATTGCACATGAACCGAAAAAATCTAAATTCAAAGGTGACTTTGCAAAGTTGTACCTGGATGTCTTACCTACATCAAAATTAAACTTTGTAGATGAATAGCATCATATATCTCATGCACAGAATATAACAAATGTTCACTGAGGAATGAAATACACTCTCAAGAAGACCACCCACATAGAGAGCAGCAACATGACACTGACAGTCTGCTATGGCCTATACAGAGAAGCTCTAGGGATTGAAGGGGCTTTGTCCAGAGCTTTGATGTCTCCTCAATTTGTATATGTCCAATGCAACCTTGCGGTGTAGGATGAGAAAACAACCTTTACATACATTACTCACATGTCTATATGCAGCAGATTTTGTATTATTCATGTGGAAGACTTGCACGTGTCCGTAAAGACAATTGGAAGCAAAGAGGCGAATTCTGGCATCTAATGATGCTGATAATGACAAGAAAACAGACAGAGGAATGTTGAGCTAAAAATAGCAACAAAACCTTTTCCATTCGTGTTCTCTATCCCAAGCTCCAAGAGGTAAACAGAGCTGGCAAAGTTTATAGAGGCATGTTGTGGCGGAAAATAAAGTCCCTTTCCACTCATCATTGCAGTTACAGGTGGTCTATTGCATACAACAAATCTGCTTTCTTTGCGTATACCCATGGAACTACTAAGATTATATGTTCTGTGAGTTTCATTTGAGTAGAAAGGATTTGGCGCATGTGGTTGTAAGAACTTCTACTTAAACCTTTTTACAATGTAAATCAATTCAATAAAGTGTCAATTTACTTATTTCTGTTATTAATTATACATCATAAGGTCCTTTGAAGACATATGAACATCACTATTCATTAGGAAGACAAGATGTCTGGTGGATGAAAAAAGGACGCATTAGCCCAGAGAAAAACTGTTGTTCTTAGAAAATCAGTGGGCTCTGTCCTATTGTATCATTATTATTTTTCTGCTTCGTTTTTCAAGCAAAACATCAGGTCCTGACGTCAGCGTATCATTGTCATTTCAAACGTACCCTTGGAAGCGGCACACAAGCTGTGATTGAACTCAGAAAGCTGCCCCGGAGCATTACTTTGAGGGAGAAACCACGGAACCACAGCTAATGCCTAGCAGTCCCCTAGTCTGAACTACTGTCAACAGATTTTCACTCAGTGAAATACTTGAATATGATTGTCATTCCAAGTTCTCTGTCAGCAGAAGCCTTGGCACTACTGACAAATGAGATGAGATTAAAGCAACAACTGCAGAAACAAATGTGAGCTCAACTGTTTGCTTGACAACAAGCGAAGACACAGCGAGAGTCTGAACAGAGCTGCTAAGAACAAACACTGCTTTTGCCGTGAAGCAGAAGAATATCTTTGCACAACATCAAGTGGTGCTAGGGTTTGCTCTGCCATTACCTTAAAGAATGTAGAGTCAGCTGGGTTCTCTTTGGAGAAGTCTCTTTGTTGTCTCTCTTCATAAACAGTTACATGACACGAGGGGCTAGGGTAAAAGAATAGAGCTGGATGGACTTTTCAGGAGAACTTGGTCTGGAGATTCTCCTTTCATCCCTCACCACAAGCTGAAGAGACATATAAAAAAGGTTTGTGTCAGAGTTGCAATAGTTGTTTTTAATTCAACCAAAACCAATGTGAAAGGTCTAATTACAGAAGAGTGAGCAACCCAGCCCTTTTTTTCAAATGGCTGTACAGTAAGTTTGATGTTTAGTGTCCTTCATCCTGTTTTGTTTCTTTTTCTTTCCTTCATCTTGTGTGTTATAAAGAATGCCATTGACTCACTTGTGGTTTACATTTAGTCAAAGAGTGTGTCTCCTTCTGCACCCTCGTGTTTCCACCCTTTCCCTGGCTTTGATCATCATGGAGACTAAACTGTCTGTCCTGTGGACTCATACACCATGTGTCCGCTCAGTACCAATGTTACTTACACTTGCTCTGAGTAATGTGCATTGCATTTGCGTGTTTACACGCATTCCTGGATGAGGACTAGGTGAGTTTTGACAGATCTAAAAATAACCTTTAACAAAGCTGAAATGAACAAATACTACATGTTTTTTTTTTTTTTACACTAAAATAAGTTTTAGTCATTACTTGCATCTCTCAGGCATCTTAATCATCCATCATTGTTGGGCAGGGTTTACTGACCCAAATCAGAACAAAGTTGCCATCATTTCTTTTAAACCCTCTCCTCTGCTATACTCCTTAGAGACTATCCATCCATTCCATTTTCTGAACTGCTTGTCTTATGTAGGAGCCTATCCCAGCTTCTCGGGCCATAGGCCATTAGAGATCTCTTTACACTAAAACAATCTTTCACACCTTCCAAGTCTTTGTACATTCATCTGGCCTCTCGATCCTTCCCCTGCATTTCTTCTATTACCAGTGCATTTTCCAAACAGCTCACTCCTGTTCATTAACCCATAGTGGAAGTATTCTTGGTCAGATTACTACAGGGCTGTCAAATCCTGCTCTTGGATGGCTTGCCACTGTTCTGTAGTTTGTGTTGGGGCAAGTTGGAGGTAAATTCTGCAAGCGGTGAGCCTTCCAGGTTTGGGTTTGGATACTCCTGTTACTAAGATGTCTCTTTTCAGTCCTGTAACCAAAGCAAACTAGTCTCATCAGTGTTCTGGTGATGAACTGAAATTCCATATTTGATTTCTACTTTCAGCTTCTGCTATCTGTGAACATATTGCCTAGAATATCATGATCGGTAAATAACATTTCCCCATTGGGAACCTTACCTTCTTCCCACTTACGGTGCCCCCGACAAGGACTGGTAGGACCAACCATGAGCAAAACAATACCCTTTAACCCCTGAACACACCAAGCCGATGAATTGGCCATTAGGTAGGTTTTATTTGTCGGCCAACTAAGCTAAAAATGGCGCTAAAATGCATATTCAGTATGTGACTGTAACCATGTTTTTATTACATTGGCATTTTTGCAAGTATTGTTCAAAAAATTCAAAAAAATTCAAAAAAATAAATAAATAAACACTGTACGCCAAACCCAACCCTAAACCTGCCTGACAATATGAAAAAGAAAAGAAAATTTTGTCATTAATTACTCACCCTCATGTCGTTCCAAACCCCAAAACCTTTTTTCATCTTTGGAACAAAAATTAAGATACTTTTTAATAAATCTGAGCACTGACCCTCCCATAGACAAGGTCGTGGGTTTGAGTCCCAGGTCTGGCAGGGATTGTGGGTGGGGGGGAAAGAATAACCAGACTGAGGTCAGACCCTTGAGCAAGGCACCATTCCCTCAACTGCTCCCTGGGTGCTGCAGCAATGGCTGCCCACTGCTCTGGGTGTGTGTGGTTGTTCACTTGTCACTGCTGTGTGTGTGTGTGTGTGTGCACTTGGGTGGGTTAAATGCAGAACACAAATTCCAAGTATGGGAAACTATACCTGGTCACGTCCTTCCTTTTTTTTTTTTTTTGTCGACGTGACATCCATAATTCAACCGTAATTTTACAAAACTACAAGAATATTGTTTTGTGCGCAAAGAAAGCAAAAATAATCACTTTATTCAACAGTTCTTCTCATCTAGTCTCCTACGACACTGAACCCCTGATCTCACATAGATTATTTTACTGAAGTCCTAGCTACGTTTCTGAACCTTAATTGTTGTATATATTAATTAGTGTTCTAAAGATGAACAAAGGCCTTTTTGGTTTTGGAACGACATGAGAGTGAGTAATTAATGTAATTTATTTAAAAACACATTCGATGATGCAACTATGCTATTTAAACATCCTTATACATGGGCTTGAGCTGTTTTGTGGAACCACACATTCAGAGGATTGGTAATTGGGAGTGTGTCACCTCATACATGCAATGTCGTGTCACACAGCATATTGTGAAATGAATCGTGTGCAAATAAAAATTAACGTTTTTAAAGTTTTACTGGCTTTAGTGTTCATTTCAACTGAAAACTGCAGAGAATTGCACATATAGCTATAGTATTTCCAATGAGACTGGGTAGTCTGTACATCACACTGTGGACTCATGCATAGAAATAAACATATACCCACATATTCTGCAGCAACTCATCATCATTTTTACATAGCTATGCTTTTGTTAAAACTGTAGCATTTCAACTGACTCCAACCCCTTCAGACTAGTTCTTACAAGCTAGTGTTTATGTGAGAATGTGGCGAAATAACTCCTATTACCACTAACAGCAATCGATGTCCTCAGATTAGAACAGTACTGATCTACTAAATCAAATCCAATTTTGGACTTCCAGGATGCATAGATAAGACCTACAAGCACGATGAAACTTTGGCAGACTATGGAGCCTAGACCTCATTGTGGAATATTCTAATAAAGCCCAACCACTACAAGATTGAGCAAGTGACAAAGACATCAAAGTAGAATTACACATGCTGTTTGATCTCTTTCCGTTTCCCCCCTCTTTTTAACATTGTGCTGTACTGTTTACACTCTGTTCCTCATTATGCTCTTCATCCATCAGACTCATTCTGACTCCATCAGGGAAAAGAACATGACTTTAAAGATGATGTTGGAAAACAGTTCCAGTTTCTAAGCGTGAGGCAATATTAGTGTGTAATTCCTATTTATGCTAACAAGTGCATGTGACTGACGGATTTTAGAGAGCAAATAATTCACTTATTTAATGTTTGTTTTTTCATATTCATTTTCATGTAGGTACTTTCAACAAATTGGAATGTTATAAAATGCTTTTATACAGATGCCCACTCTCTTCTGAAATAAATCCAGAACCATAAAGGGCAGCTATTAAAGGATTGGATAGCCACATATTACAAATAAAAACGTTCTCTTGGAAAACGTGCAAAGGTTTTTAAAAGGATCATATCGTATTTAGGAATAAATAGATTTTGGGTTGTGTTAATCAAATGTGAGATTATGACAGCTTTGGGACACACACTGCCAACCTGTGCTAGTGAGGAAAGTCATTAGGTGATGTAGTTCCTTATTATCAGACATTCAAGCGGCCTGGTGGGAGCAAAGGTCTTTTCTCCCATCTGGCAGTCATAAGTGTGTCAAAGTGTGTGAGTGTTTGTGTACAGTGTGTTTGCATAAATGTTTGTACATATTCTCAGCAAGGTATTGTATAATGTGTGTGTGAGTATATGTGAAAGCACAGTGAGACAGAGACACTTGTGCCGGTGGCGTCAGGGAGAGCTCGTGACTGTGCCTGTTTAACTCCGCTAACAGAACAACCATCCTCAAATGCAATCACGCAACCCACAGATGGCCCACAGAACACAGACAACCACACAGAAACTACAAGGAACCATAATAATCGGCAACTTCACAGCATAGACACATAAACTGAGGAAAATACAAACCTCTCTCATAACAGAAAATTGGCTTGTTTTCACTACACCTCCCACCTGTTTCGAGGGAGTGGAAAAAGTCCTTGAAATTATTTAATTCTGTTAAACGGAGTTATCACCTATGATAAAAAGGGTAGTTGGTTTGCCATTTGTGACCTCAACTTGAACTTGTACATTCATCACACATTCTGAATGTGCCAGCAATAAATATTTTTTACGGGCCATGAAACTCTATGTGCAATATTTCAATGTGCACAACATATTGGCGAACTACATCTAATTTCAAATATACTCTCAATCAGTATATTCACCAACTAATTTTCACTCCCATTTGGCACTGGATAAGTGTTCATTTTAGGCCCTTTGCAACCATTTACAACCATCAGCCTTTATTTATTTACATCTTCATTCATGCAGTTGATATCATGTCTGTCAAAGAATGAACATTATCCGTCTCATTAAGTCAGTTGCCTACTGAGTTAATGACTCAATCGTCTATCTTTGCCAGCTCTGGGAACAATGAATAGTGTGTTCTCATGGGTTTAGCACTGACCATTAAGCAGTTTACACCAAATAATTTAAAAAACAGAGAAATCTCATTGTCTTTAACAATGAGACATCATAATTATATTCAAACATCTGGGTTGTGCTGTTCTATTGTAAGTAATCTTAAAGGGTTAGTTTACCCGAAAATTTTAATTCTGTCATTAAATACTTACCCTTGTGTCGTTCCAAACCTATAAGACCTCCGTTCATCTTTGGAACACAAATTACAATATTTTTGATGATATCAAGAGCCATCTGACACTCCATAGGCAGCAACACAACTGGCAATGATCAGATCCATAAACGTAGTAAATACATTGGTAAAACAGTCCATAGTGGCTTAGCCTAGCGATGCTAGAAGAATACTTTTTTCTGAGCAAGGAAAACAAAAATAACAAATTTTACTATCCATTCTTCTCCTGTGACTTACGTATTGTGCCATTTTAGAGAGCATCATAATGCACCGTATACGCAAGCTTTAATGTATATGACGTAATCAGCCTTGTTTATATCCGTATGAAAGCATGCGCATGTGTGTAATCTGTGGTTGTTTACGCCTAGAGGAAAGCATGCACATATTCTCTAAAATGGCGGAAGACATAAGTCACCGGAGAAGAATGGATAGAGTAAATGATGTTAATTTTGTTTTCTTTGCGCAAAACAAAAAGGGATTCTCCTAGCATCACAAAGCTGAAGTTGATCCACTGATGAAAAGTTTATGTAAATTAGTTGCGCACTAAATGTATTCTTTTAGAAACTAAAAGCTTAGGCACAATAAGTATTGAAATAGTAAACTTACAAGTTTTAGTATACTTACAAACGAAATCCACTTCCTTCATCCTTTGGTCCTCAGCATCCCTTAGCTAAAATGCGTCTTCCACAGGGCTGATGTCAGCAAGGGATGCTAGAAGAAAGTCATAAGCATGACATAATTACTACTTATTGTAGCATTTTTCACCACACTATAAAAGTTAGTAACTCTAAATATAAAACGTAATTTCCTAACTGAAGAGTAAATGGTAATAACAATAATCTCTCTCAAAGCTTTTATCACAATTCTGTTTGCGAAACATTGCAACAGTCATTACATTTTCATTATTTCAAAGTCTTTATTCATTTATATCTGCATTCCTATCAATTTGCCTGCAGACCTTAAAAATATGAGAGGCTGCCTGTGGCATCAGAGACGCATATGATCTCCCTAAGTTGTTTCCTTTGCTTTGATGAAACCAACACTGCTTGAAAATCAATGGAGTGGCTCTGGAGAGCGAGAGGTCAGAGTAAGTGCTCTTGTGTTGTTGCAGTCGCAGTGGTGTGATGGGAGCAGACTCAGGCCAGCATGTAATGCGGCCCCTCACATCAAAGGCCCAAAGAAAATACATAAATACAGAGCCATTAGGTGGATTGTTTTCTTAACTTAACATTTCAAACACATCGTCCACCATCATGTGTTCAATCTCCCCTCCACACTGCCTATGTTAATGCTGTTTTTTATAGTGTTGGGGCAGTCCGTGGTACTGGTGTTGGAGGATCCTTGACATCCTCGAGATATAGATGCCAAAGAAGAAAGCTTGAACTGAAAACACACTACAGACTCATCAACACCTCCCTTATTGTCCACCAAACTCGGTTGATACTCAAAAATTGACTTTGTCTTGCTTATGATACACATTTTTTTGCATGCAAATGATACGACATTGTTGTTGTGGATATAATAAGCAGTTTTGCGTACATATGAATGTGCCAATTAGGTGTAATTCGTACAAATTTATACAAACTGGCAACTCCTAAAAAACATACGATTTAGCAAAAATCATATGAATTCATACGAGTGAGGTTGTATGATTCAGTACGAATTAGCCACCTTGTGAAAAAATGTATACGGATTAGCGTGAGATTGCGCTGTATATACGCCGCAACCCTAATCCTACCCACTGTGTAGTATATACATACCAAAGTAAATTTTTGTGTATCGATACCATTCGTTTTTGTTTTTATTTTTTGTACAATTTATATGCACTTTCATGAGAATGTGGACAGGTTGTAGAATTTATTAATATCTCTTGCACAATTGACATAAAACAAATGCACAAAAGGATTATTTTGTGTGCACAATTTAGTAAATCGAGGACATGATTTAGTAAATCGTGCATGCGTTTTAGTTCGTTTTCCTGCATGTCTTAACATTTATATAACATTTTACAGACAAAATATTATTTCAGTCAACTGAAATTGACTTAAATTAAAAGTAACTAACAACAATCGAGCAATTTCACTGTTGGATTCCCATTTCTTAGTATCAGTGAGGATGTTTTAGAAGAAAAAAAAACTGTAGCGCTACTGTCATTTTACTGAAAAATGTCATGAAGATAGTTTCATTGAAGCACTTCTTTGGTGAGTTATTTCCCAACACTGCATAGAGAATGGTGGTTGGGCCTCAAACATGCACACATCCATGGAAGAGAACACCACAAGTTTGGAGTTCACCCAACAAGTTGTAAATGTGGATTTTCAAGACAACATTATTAGTGTCAGAGGAGTTTGTAAACTGTAGATACAAGGGTGATCTTCCATGTAGACAGATTACCACTTCATTAAACCAACAAGGTCTTCAAACGGCAAAAGGCTCATCAGCATGCATTCCAGTTGGAAAACGAACCACATGAAATAGCAACTGAGTCTGTCTTTTCAACTTATTATAACTCCAAATGTTTACTGGAAGGAAATAGCCTCCTTTTCCCCCAATACTAGAGTATATTGGTAGTAAACATGTTTACAAGTCCTAACAAGTCCCAAAATCATAACATTCTCTTTAGCTATTTTTAGACACGAGAGTTATAAACGCATTGTTAAAAGACACATGAATCAGACAACCATTTTACGAAGAAAAAAGAACTTCCTCATTTTTTGAGCGGTTGGAACATTAGAAAACCCTCACAAACCTGCTAGACAAATGGTTTGATGTTGGTGACCACATTTTGGTGGTTGACCAGAAATACTTACAAAACTTAAAAAGAAATATAATGAACAGGCAAAAATTTTGTTCAAGGGTTAGTTCACCCAAAAATGAAAATTCTGACATTAATTACTAACCCTCATGCCGTTCCAAACCCAGAAGACTTTTGTTCATCTTCGGAACACAAATAAGATATTTTTGATGAGATCAGAGACACATCTGACCCTCCAACTGAAATGATCCCAGATCCAGAAACTTCAGTGGCTCAAAGAAAACAAAAATGACATAATTGACATAAAATGACATCATTTACTCTAACATTCTTCTCCCGTGACTTACGTCTTCCGCCATTTAAGATATTATCACAACGCGTGTGTATGCTTTCTTCTAGGGGTAAACAACCATAGATTACGTACAGTACATGTGCGTGCTTTCACCCGGATGTAAACAAGGCTGATTACATCAAATATGTCAATGCTTTTTTTAATGCTCTAAAATGGCGGAAGGCATCAATCATGGAAGAAGAATGGTAGAGTTAAATTATGTTATTTTTGTTTTCTTTATTTTCTCCTATCAACACAAAATGGAAGTTGATCCACTCATGTCACATGGACTGTTTTACCGGTGTTTTTACCACGTTTCTGGATCTGGGACCATTTCAGTTGTGTTGCTGTCTATGGAGGGACAGATAGCTCTCTGATATCATCAAAAATATCTTAATATGTAGAAGATGAAGATGAACGGAGGTCTTACGGGTTAGAAACGACATGAGGATGAGTAATTAATGACAATTTAAATAAATGTTCATTTTTGGGTGAGCTAACAATTTAACGACTGCATTTGTTTGTTGCTTCCCCTCTTTTATAGATATTTTTTTCTAATGGTCAGATCAATTTTGAAGTCAAATGGAAGAGTTTATTTGAAAAAAAATAGATTACAAATTGTTTTGGAAATTGTTGTTTTTAATGTTTTTTATTTATTTATATTTACCGGGTTATTATTGTGTTAGTTACCAAGTATTTTTTCAGTAATTTTGTTCCTAATAAAAATAACCCAACTGCATTTTGATGTGTGTTTTTTCAAATGAACTCTATAAATATATAAATGCTATGCAGAGATTTCAAACAAAAGTATAGTCACAAACAACCTCTAACAATGCATTCACAGTACTCAGTTTTTAAATAACGTAATGTATCAATGGGTTTGTATGGTTTATTTAAGGCAAAGTCATTGACGAATCCCTGACAGTATTCAAGAAACAGATATAAACTTTGTATTGCTAGCACTTCTTTTGATGTTGCATCCTTAAGATAGATTGCTTGAATTCTTTACTTGTCACTCGCTCTGGATAACAGCATCTGCTAAATCAGTAAATGCTAATTCAAAGCTGCTAATAGATGTTTTCAGTTTTTTTCCTCATATCACACACACACACACACAAAAACACAAACACACACAATATTCCATTTATTAAAACATTTGGTGCTGATAATAGTGATATTGGTCTTGACAGTACTTGGTATGAGATTGAAAGTGTCTGTTTTCTCTAAATTTTTCATACGTTTTTGTGCAAAATTCACCGCCACAATGATTGCTAAGATGTTCTAAATGTTTGTAGTGTATTGTTTTGCAGTTGCTAAGGTGGTTCCGAATATTATGCCAAGCAAAATCACAAGTCCCGATTGCTTCGAAAAATAATAGCGCATCTCTCATGATCTGAGGTATTATTCATGTCTGTGGACAGAATGAGTAGCATGATGAGGGTTTGGGGTTTGTTCAAAGCTATTAATAATAGTTATGCTTAGCTTAACAAGCACTACTGAGAACGTATAAACCTCCAAAAAGTTGTCAAGTAAAACAAAGCTGTTTTGAGTTGGCTAGTGAGATGCGCAATTTGTTAAATGGGAGAGTTTACCCAAGAAAGAAAACTGTGTCATCATTTACACACCCTCATTGTTCCAAACCTTTTAGATATTCGTTCTTCTGCTGAACATAAAATAAGATATATTGTCTTCTGTAGTTCTTTTTTGGAAGTCAATGGCTACAGCAACTGTTGAATTCCAACATTCTTTGAAATGTTCAGCAAACCAGGTTTGGAACAGGCTTTAATGAACTATCCCTTAAACTGCTAACTTGCTAATGTTTACTCTTTATGCTAACAAACAAGTCTTGGAAATCAGCCAAGCCTGATTGTTTTGTCTGCTCAGATCCAATCAGAATGGGGCAACATGCCAACAATAATGCGATGACACCTCTCTAGAGAAGAAACAGACCCTCGCTCACTTCAAAGAGTTCAGGAGTGCTTTCAAACATCAACTGGTAATAAAATACAACAAAGATTCATCGCTTTTCCATGACATGAAAGGAATCTTCAGCATAAAGGATACCTGACCTCACTATCTGGGAATTGTTCTTCATTTCGTTCTTCAGAAATCTAGTTTGCTTTAACTGTGGCATTGGTTACTAATGAAAATATTGTTTTGAAATTAGGCATTTAGCTGCACAGGGATGCAAAATATGTCAAAGAATCTACAGAGATCTTCTTGGAGCTGCACACATATGTTAGCGAGACATGTTAGGACTCCTCTGACTGTCTGAATCATGATCTTGGTCTGACTGGAACATGATTTAGAATTATACACAGTATTTGAAACATCACACAACAGCAGATTAGAGACATGAGATGAATTTTTCTTTGCTCTGCAATGTATTGACAATTAGATCCTTGTGCTGTGAGAACTCCCCCTTGAGGTCACTCAGAGTACATTGCAAAAAAAAAAAAACAACTACTCTTAGTATTGTTGGCTTGTTTTCTAGTATCAATCTAAACATTCTTGATTCAATATACATTTACTTAAGAAGCAAGCTGACTTAAGATATTGGGACTTTTTTTTCAATTTTTTGTTAGTTTATATTTAAAACAAGAAAAATCTTAATATTCAAAGGCTAAGCAAGCTTACTTGTCTTGTCCCACTGGCAGCTATTTTTCCTTGTTTTAAGCAAAAACTCAAAAAACTTTGAAACAAGACTCTTCAATGAATCTTGAAATGTTTAGACAATTAAACAAGCCAAAAATACAGTTTTAGTGATAAATACAGTATAAGAACAAACCATGCTGACAACATGGACCTTTTTGAATGTACAAATAATAAGCGTGTTAGGTTTTCTACTGTATGTTACAAAGTTGCCTTTCACATTTACTGTCAGTTAAAGGTTATCTGAAGCACTTGCAACATTTCTTGACTGTTAATCTTTTGTAGGCAGGGTACAACTGTCTTAGAACTATGCATGCAAAAAAATTAAAAGGCACAAAAAATACACCAAAAGAAGGCGTTGTTCTTTGTTATCAGTGTATCAAGGTTCACCCCAAACACAAAATTCAAATTTACCTTGAGATATTCAGTGTTGTTATGTTCTTCTGGCTCTGCTTGTTTGGTTCCCACTCGTTGCTGGAAGAAATCGAAGGAATGACAAAAGCATTTTTCAAATTACATCCCTGGCCATTTACTATTTCAGGACACACTAGTCAAACTCTTGTCAACAAGTCTATTTTTTAACTTTCTCCCTGCATTAAAAAGCATGCTACATCCTTCTGAAAGTACAGAGGAAAGTAATGACCATAATTGCAGTTTGGGACAGCAGGGTAGCGCCAGCCTGAGACCTTTAATCTGCACATCTTCATTTGTCTCTCTCTGGACAGTGTGGTATATTTTGTTCTCATTTAACACGACATGACAACGGTAATTTTCATAATGACCGAAAATACCAGTGGCGTGCTTTCTGTACTCTTACTGTGCACTCTCAATATCCACACACAGTAGCCTAAGATGTATTAATCATTGTAATGCCTTTATAACAGAGGAAATATGAGAGAGGAAATTTTCAGCTGTCTGCTGA
This sequence comes from Enteromius radiatus, assembly GCA_032357445.1. Lineage (NCBI taxonomy): Eukaryota > Metazoa > Chordata > Actinopteri > Cypriniformes > Cyprinidae > Enteromius > Enteromius radiatus. Next base: position 20,769,971 of record JAUCMS010000062.1, read on the forward strand.
TCTGCCTGTCTGACTAATACACGATTCGAAAGCATGTGAGCTCACAGATAGCTCATAAAGGCATTTAAGGTAAAGAATGTTGCTGATTGCACTTGCTTCCTGGCTGAATATGACAGATAGTGTAGACTGATTTATCTGTAATGTTTCTAATTGAGTGAAACAAAGTAGTAATCCCAGTTGATATGTTTTTTCTGTCTCTGTTGTCTCAGTCGCTATTTCTCACTCTCAGGCAAGCTGGAACTCCTGTTATTGTACTTGGATAGGCTCGCTGCTCCAAGAAATGTGGATCACGATGGGATAGAAATAGACCAGATCACACACACCATGTGCAGTAATAATGATAAAGTCATCAAAACTATGACGTAATACAACTGGAAAGATGAGCTCTGCACGCTCTGGGTTTTTCTCAACCAACTTTGTCAAGGTTTGTCCTGGGATGCTTTTCAAACAGTATAGCAAGACATTGCTTTACTTAAAGAGAGTATAAGGCCATTTCCTAGTACCCAGACTAATTGTGGAACTACCCACTTTTTGGCGTGTTCACACCTCTAGGAACGATTTTAATTCCAGAAACTCCGTTTGGAGGAACTAATGATTTAAAATGCCATGTAAACATATACCGTGTAGACATTGTATCAACTTATTTCTTTAATAAATTGGCATTTACCTGAAGACTTTGTCTACAGATGTGTCTGCGCTCTCAGATTACATCACTGTTTACCGGCTTACCACACTTCTTAGTAAATCTCAATTAATAATTTGACAACATATATATATATACCAGTAGTTCATATAAAACTATTCTGAACACGCAAAGAACACTATGGGCCGAAAAACATCAAATGACCAGACCAGACAACTGCTTAACCACTTTTCTTCTGTAATGTACTACTGTGTCTGCGAGCATGTGAATGTGCGTTTTCCTCTATCTATTCACTCTCAGTTACACTTTACAGTGTAATCTCTGCTCAAACGCACCATCAAAGTAATCTGTGAAGGGCAGAGGTCAGGGGTATTGTTGGCCATGGAACACAATTGACTTCAAAGGACAAAGATCCCATTGCTGGCTGTTGTTCTTTTAAGGTTGCAATCAAGAGAGAGGCTCGCACAGTAAATAAAGCAGCAGCATTTGTGTTCATGCATTCTTGTGCTTCAAGAAGCACTCTGGTTCTCTCTGGCCTAAGGAGGTCGTGCTCATATAGTCGCACTCAAAAGAAACTACCTTTGAATAATTAGAGCCGCTGACATCAAAGCAGAACAAGCTATGGTTTAGTCTGCTCAATCTCTGCAACACAGACACTAAGCACTAACAAAAAAGCATGTCATCATATTCCGGCCTCTTGTTGTTGTTGTTCTGGATAGCGAAACCCAAAACCATGTCAAACATAATGGAAAATATTTGAGGTCCTCTTTTATTAACCAAGAACAGCTTTGATGTTTGACGTCTTTATTTATTTTAAAAGAAGAAAGAGAAAGGGGGCGACATGGCGTGTCAACGGTCTTCTTTGGAGAACAGAGACGAAAAAGACAAATAATATAAAACAAAACCAGAACTCCCTCACTCCATATAATCAATTAAACATCATTATCAGATAAATTCGGGTGTTTTAACAAAGATCAAAGAGCAGTAGGAAATGATCAAAGTGACAGCGTTTGTTTGAGCCGAAAGCCCCTTACTGCTACTGCAGCTCCTCCTCCTGTGTGATGCTGACTATGAGCTCCAATCAGCAAACAAAAGAAAAACAGTCAAAGGAGAGGCCGAGGCACGGACCCCTCAAAGGGAACACGGCCCTTTCATTCTTTCATTGTTTGTGCGTGTGATCCAGAATGTAACATGCAGCCCACCGAAGTGATGACTTTGTTAAATAAACATTTGGTTTGTCGCGCTAATCAATTTCATGTGATTTACCAATAAAATTAAACGATGAAGATGCTCGTTGCATCTATACTCTTTGGGACCAGCCAAAGGAATTTCAAACATCTCCTTTATTGTATACCATGAAAAGTCCACATGGCTCCAATATGACTACACAGCCTCAAAGCATAGAGTCAAAGTGTAACATTCCTAACTATAAGAAGAGAGCCATAGATGTCCTTTAACCCAGAATTGACATTTCCCAGCACTGAGGTTGTACTTTCATAGCTCTGGAGATTTAACTCAGTTCACATTTGCTTCAATAATTCATCTAAAAGAGAAATTCACTTTTTTTTTGTATTAAGTATTAAGAAAAAAAGTATTAAGCTTCCACATACTTTATTTTAGAGGTAAAGTTTGTATTATTAACTAATTATTAACTTTAAAGTGTGCCTCAGTAAACTCATAATTTGCTGCTTATTAAAGGAATAGTTATGCCATAATCTACTCTCCCCGAAGCCATCCTAGGTGTACATGACTTTCCTCTTTCAGATGAACACAGTTGGAGGTTTTTTTAATTTATCCAGGCTCTTCCAGGCTTGGTAATGCGGGTGAATAGTGCCCATCATTTTGAAACGTCGGAAAACTACCCTATAAGAATCCTCTGAAGCAGATCAATGGGTTTTTCGAAACAAAAATATTTCTAGTTCAAAACTTATAACCTAAATCACTATTCACTTCCAAAAGAGCGTTGAGATCTGGGTTCTTGCTAGATCTCTGACTAAACATGTGCTGTTGATAAACAAATTTCGGGAGGAGTGCGAACGCATGATTAGCTGTGGCTGGAACTATATTCCTAATCAATCCAATTCCGTTGCGTTCAATCAAACTCACAAGCATTTCCCTTAAATAAGCTCACTATATTCCCTTCCTTATGTCATTACGCATCCCTCCTCCACCCCTTCTCCGCCTTGTTCAGCGTCTTCCTAACGGATGTCGGGCTCAACCCTCGCTAGGGTTCAGACAACTAGGGCTCGGTGTTTGCCAACCTCCCAGCTCACCCACTGGACAGTACGCCAAATATGCTTTAATTGTTTATCATAAGAAAGTGCAAACTCGTGAAATGACGTTAATTAGTAACCTGCATCATGCGTCAAGTCAGAAGTCAAGCTAGAAGCTGGAACTGGCCACAAGTCATTGATTTAGGTTTTAATTTTAAAACTAAAGACATCACCCAGGCTGGTGGATTATTTGAAACAATTCACTGAGACAAACTGTCAAAAAGAACCAGTTCACTGGCTTAACACTACTGTCTAGGAAAAACCAATTATGTTGTGATTTTTCTTTCTAATGAGCTCATTTGAATATTACATGTGCAGATTATTTTAGTATTAGGTTATGGTAGTGGAACTTGCTGAAAGTAGCAGCATTTTTTGCAATACATTTGCAAAAAGTCACTCTTCTTCCGTAAGCACACGCAACTGGAAAATAAATTCAGGGAGTTTGATGCGTTTGAACAGAGACGTTTTGCACTGATGTCCAATAGCACATTCCAGCTATCAAAGACACAAACCACAAACCTTTCAAGCCTGTGTTTTTTGCCACTTGAAACTCTAAATGCTTGGCAACGCCATTAAAAAGGCCTTCTTCAGTTTGCTGGCAGCAAGGAAAAAGTTTGCATTGATGTTATGTTTGAGGAAGGGTGTGGGTGAGTGCAAGAGCGTCTGCATGGGACCTACAGGGTGGTCAGTCAAGTGTGCCAGACTTATAGTATGTTTTCTCTTTAAAGTCCTTCAGCATACTTGAGAATTAGAGTTGACCTACAGTATTATGGCTTTCACTGGACCTTCCCATGTAGAAGTGGATGCTGTGATGTGCTTGAGACCTGGTCTTGACTGCAGCTTGTTCAGAGACTCTTGTCTACTGGTTGCCCTGAAGTTCACATAGATGATCTGGGGTCTTCGAACTTATGTCACATGATGAGGACGTTGCAACCCAGGTTCATTGGAAATACATGACTCTGGCTTCGTTTCTGCAAAAATGTACCTGTGCATACATTTCACTGCAGTTTCAACTGAAATGAACTCTTTAGTGGCAGTTAAACTAACTCTAAAAAGTTAAATACTTTTACCATACTGCATGATTTGTAAAAGAATGCATTTTGACCTTTGCATCACACAACTAGCATCATACACAAGTCTTTTCTGGCATTGTAAACTTGCTCAGTAGCTCACCTGGTAAAGCATTGTCTTAATAATTTCATTACCAGTAATGTTTATTAAATTTAGTGCAAACTCTATATTTTTTTATTTGTTGTAGTATGCAATATGTCAGAGGTCAATTCATGCTTTTTTGTGTTAAAAAAATTAATCAACACAAATTATTTAAAGGCCTGTCTCCCTAGAACTCTATAGTTAATCTCTATAATTGCATAGTAAAAAGTAACACCATAATATAGGGACCAATTCTCAATTTCACTTACTAACTTGTTTCTTATTAGCATGCCTATTATTAACATATTGCCTGTTTTATTAATACTTACAAATGACACATTCTACATCTTTAATTCTACTAAATACCTAAACTTAACAACTACCTTAATAATCAGCAATTGGGAGTTTATTGAGACAAAAGTTAAAGAGATATTTCACAAAAAGAAAAATTCTGTAATTAATTACTCCATGTCGTTCCAAAATGGTAAGACCTTCATTAATCTTTAGAACACAGATTAAAATATGTTTGCTGAATTCTGAGGGCTCTCTGTACCTCCTATAGACAGCAAGGATACTATCACGATCAAGGCTCAGAAACGTGACAAAGACATTGTTAAAATAATCCCCGTTAGTGGTTCAACCGTAATTTTACGAAGCTTTTTTGTGCACAAATAAAAAAAAAATTACAACTTTATTGAACTGCGTCGCCCTATAGCGCAATTTTGGAGATTATCATATGTAAACAACAGACTGTCCTCCAACAAAAAATGACCCTATAGGTTGGGTACCTTATTACAACCTGTTTTAAAGGTCTAGCAGGTGTCAAAATAATGACAATGTTGTAATGCGTGTGTTTAGCTACCCCAACCCTGAATCATGTGGGAGATAAAATATTAATAAACATAAATATGCTAATTCTGCGTCGCCCTATAGCGCAATTTTGGAGATTATCGCATATGTAAACAACAGACTGTCCTCCAACAAAAAATGACCCTATAGGTTGGGTACCTTATTACAACCTGTTTTAAAGGTCTAGCAGGTGTCAAAATAATGACAATGTTGTAATGCGTGTGTTTAGCTACCCCAACCCTGAATCATGTGGGAGATAAAATATTAATAAACATAAATATGCTAATTTTAGTATACGCTCTGATGGGTTGTATTCCGCCGTTATGTGTACGGCATATTGGTTGGAGAACATGTTGGTAAACAATGTATGTTGTTCTGTAGTGGTTGTTTACACTTTTATCTGAATGCTGTGGAAGGCAATGGCTACCGTCAAGTATTTGGTTAGCAATATTGTTCGGGCGATGAAAGAATCTCATACAGGTTTGGAACAACTTTGAGGGTGAGTAAATGATGACCGAATTTTAATCTCATGCTTGCATGCTTGCAGTGTGTTGGCAAGTGTGTTCTGTATTCTCACACAGCATTCTGGGACTGTTCTGAACCAGAGAAAAGGTAAAGCTTAATTACAGGGAACCGCACAAGCTTCCTACTCATGTCCTTCCTAGTTCAAACAGAATATAAAGCAGAGAAAAACAATATTACATCTTTCACTTTGTGCCGATAAAACCGTTTTTTTCTTTGTTTTGTTTTTTTGAAGAGAGGCTTTGACCTGTTTCTCTTCTCATATAAAAACAAAAGCAGAGTGTGTGCTGACAGCTGCAGCTCCCGCTCCCCGTAGAGAGTTGACGGAAAGCTTTGAAGAACTTGACCTTATGGAACAATAAAACGCCACCATCAAACACTCTTCTGAGACTGGCTACTGCCCCAGAGAACCAAACACCTGCTTGAGAGTTCAGTCTCTGTGTGTGTGTTGTCATTAAGCTTGCTGTCGAGCAAACCGTTCCATCGGTTGTATTGGTCAGTGTGCTGGGCGCACTTGCTAGAGGATCAGCTTTGAAAATTGCTCCACGTAAAAATAAAACCAGTTTAGTTTGTAGTTCTGAAATCCATGCATGGTGGAGTAATGACTTGAATTAAAAGAGCCCATTGATTGGCCATTCAAGCTCTAAAATATTATAATGTTGTAATAATTATTTAAGTGTGATACGCCAATGTTTGAAATCAATTGTAGTCATAAATGATTGATCTAATTTGAAATGAAGGATGCAATGTTGAGTTTATAATATCGGCCTGTGAGGCTTCAACAGATGTGATGTACTTCTTTCAGGTTGATTCTTTAGTTTCTTTCAAATGTTAAAGATTACTAAATGTCACAGAGGTTATGTATATTTCATATTAACTGTATAAAGTAGTGTACAGAATATACAATGTTACATTATCAGGACTGTCTTGGCTGGTCTCCATTGGAGGAAATACTACAGATGTTCACTCTCACTACATCACTTCATGTCATAGCCAAAATATGTTAATGCTAAAGATTATTATACATTTGTGGTTATAAGATGTGCCTCAATTAAGATGATTCAATCAATCAATCAATCAATCAATCAATCAAAAAAAATAAAAAAAATAGTAATAATAATAAAACTGGAGTACATTTCTTTTACTCACAGTGATGACACAGTTGCTGTTTTGCTTCTGGATGGTGAAATATCATCTCTGAAAGTGGACTTCACCAGGTGGCTTCTCTCATTCAACATTTTAGCAGTCCATCAGGCGTGGCCCCACTCCACATGTTCATTTTTGCTTCCCACTCATAGAAATGCGTTGACAGTATAGATTCGAGGTCAGGGACGGGGCAAAGGTCAAGCTCCTGCTGCTGACATGAAAGCCGGTCTAAGCACACCTTGTTCTTTGTCTCTGTCGTTCGTTTCTGAGAACAGCTGTATCTTCACAATCTGGGGCTCATCGGGACAAAACAAAAGCCATGTGTTAATTACCTTTGAAGGTGTAATGATTTCAGGGCCAGGAAGATCCTTCATCTGGTTTCGGATGTAGGGCCGAGAGAAGCCTGTGCTTTCATGTCTGGTTACAGTTTGACTTCTTTTATACCTGCCTGATGTGCACATAGCCTGTGGCAAAATGGCTCAAATGCCTGCTGCACCGACGCATTTTTAGATTATGTTTCTGACAAACAGAAGTGATTCACTGTTCAGCATATTATTTAATAAACCCATTTCATTTTATGACCAGTGTATTTTATATTAATAAAGCGGGGCCATATTTTATATAGATAAGGAGGTTTTAAACTAATGTTGCAAACAACATTTCAAACTTTTATTTATTTCTATTACAAATTATTATCATATTAATTTGAGTGAATATGTATTTCCAAATGTAAAATAGGAATTTGGCATTTTGTATGGTCCAAAGACCAACTTCTTGCTTAAAGGGATAGTTCACCCAAAAATAACAAATCAGTCACTAATTACTCACCCTCATGTCATTCCAAACATGTAAGACCATTGTTCATCTTCAAAACACATATTAAGATATTTTTGATGAATACTGAGAGCTATCTGCCCTTCCAAGGATACTACCATGATCAAGGAGAACAATAAAATAGTTCATGTGATGTGAGTAGTGGTTTAACCGTACGAGAATACTTTATGTGCGCAAAGAAAACAAAAAAACCTTTATTCAACAGTTTGTCTCGTCCGTCTTACACTGTAGTGCAATTTTGGAGATGATCCACTGAATGTAACCAGTGTGTGCTGTTCTTTGTCAGTTGCGCCATGCAGATACAATGTTTTTGTTCAGTTCAAAGCGTAAACAAAAAGGCGCAACTGACACAGAACACCCTATGTTGTTTAGGTACGTCACCAGGGTGATGCAGAGGAGACAAATTGTGGACAAATTTGTTATTTTTTCTTACTTTGCACAAAAATGATCTCATAGCTTCGTAAAATGATAGCTGAACCGCTGATGTCACATGGACTATTTTAACGATGTCCTTGGTAAATTTCTGACTTTGATGTGGTAGTATCATTGAGGTTTATGCAGGGTCAGAGTGCTCTCAAAATTCATCAAAATATCATAATTTGTGTTTCGAAGATGAATGAAGGCCTTATGGGTTTGGAACGACAAGAGGGTGAGTAATTAATGACAGAATTTGCATTTTTGGGTGAACTAACCCTTAAAAGCTGAAATGAGTTCATATAAGTGAACATTACGTAAGAGTTTGATTTTTGCACAGCATTTCAAAAAGCTAGTTTCCTTATTGCAAGTTGCTTCGTCTACTTGCTCTCCACAAACAAAAGTAGTTTTATACAAAGCCAGAGCAGAACAAACGATTGCGGATCTCTATTCTTGAAATAATCAGCATTTTTTCTTCTTTTTAAAGAATCAGTTGAGTGAATGAGTTTACTTCTTGTCACCATTCAGAAAGCATCATTGAAAAATCCCTAAAATACAAACTCACCGTCTTTACTACAAACGTTCCACATCGGCACTCGGCACTAATGATTCTCAGCCAAACAGATTTAGAAACTAATTATAATATATAGTACAATATTTACAGTGTTTTTTTTTTTACATTTTAGATGATGGTGTGTATGTGGACATTTTGTTAGATATGTGTAAACTGCTTAAATGATGAAAATTAAAATAATCTTTAGTAATTTTTTCCACAGTTCATACCCTGTCAACGATGAAAACTGGCTGTGCATGGTGACTATGAACTATATCAGTCCATTTTATAAAATGAGAATCGGTGCTCCCGTTATCAAACAATAAACCACCTTCAGAATGAAGACAGAAAATAGGATTTGTTCATCTAAAATAAATAAATGCAAATAATGAAGAAAGCATAAATTTGCAAATGAATGAATGATTATGTTTGGAAACACTGTTTTGAAAATCATATTCTGTCCTGAAAATAAAGGAGACATATTTGAGTTTACTTTATTTGAGTCTTCTATTTGCTTTCCATTTAATTTCATTGCTATGAAAAAGATGTTAAAAAAGCTTGTCTGTGTTTTTTCGGTCATACAAGAATAAAGAGATCAAGGGAAAGGACATAACACCAAAACTGACTCCAAACAGATGATTTTCTGAAATACCTCAGAGGATGATTTTTCGCAGAGCGATGCCATGCCAAGATGAGAACGCGGATGAACAAAGAGTAACATCAAGTAAGCGCTCAGATGTGCATGTTCTATCAAAGACAAAAACAGAGATGCTTATTCCAGGAACCTAAAAGTACATTCCCAGAGCTGGAAACATGGATGGAAAGTAATCAGGCTCTGGAATGATGTCATCCTGATGAAAGACACATCATCAGGGAGCTGGTTGGAACTGGCACGGTTTGGCGCAAGCTGAGCTACATCATATAGCACAACATCAAAGCAGGTGCCAGGCTCTTAGAAAGGCCTGGTATGTGCCAGCGGCAGTTATGACTATGACATCTCACTGGCACGGGACAATGGGCTGTAGACTTGTAAAGACATACAAATGCTGCAGATTTTGCGGCATTGAGAAAAACATTCTGAAATTTGGGGAAAATGCTTGCATTGATTGTCTATTTACACTAAGTGTCTTGTTGCCGAAGGCTGTTTACACTAACTTCACCCATCAAACCAGACCAACCACTGGCAGAGAGCTGTAAGAATGTTCAACGCTCGATTTCACTTTTGACGCACATTACCTGACTTTGAATTTGCCTTTTCTTTTCTTTCTTCTTTCTATTCTTATCCGCTCAGAGAGTTTTTTTAAATATAAAAATTAAGACAATAGCTGCGTTCCAAGTGATTCACTATACACTATGCACTTATACACTATTTATTCCTGCAGTATATACTCAACCATACAGTGTAGGGCTGGCCGATACATTGCATATTATTGTTATGCGCATCTCGTCAGTAAAGCCGGTTCCTTGATTAGCGGTCAATCTTCATCAATCGCGCCGATACAAGAATACTTCTTTTGCACAAAGAAAACAAAAATAACATCCTATACTCATTCTTCTCCTATGACTTAAATCTTGCGCCATTTTAGAGAATACTACTTATTCTCACATTTTAACTGACACACTATGTGCTTTCCATTCTCATACCGTAGTTAAGGTCCCGTTTACACTATGCATTTTTGTCCACCATCCGAATAATAGGGAATCTACCTATAAATATATGGTTGTACCTCAAATGAATGGTCATGTGATATGTGTTTTCAGTTGTGTAGTGAAATCTGAAAACGGGGATCGGTAACATTCTAAAATACTGTTTCAAAACGAAAACACACTAGTGTTAACAGGGCCTAAAACCATCACATTTGAGTGCGTAAAGTGTTCAACATTCCACACTTTTTTTCTCATCCAAGTGCATCATCTGGGTATTTAAAGTACATTTTTTTCTTTTTAGAATTTTCAGTGCGAACACATTACTCACAATACTAAACGTTACAGAATAGTGCATAAGTAAATCATTTGGGACACACATAATATTTGAAAATGAGCAATTACTAGGTATTTATTTGCACACTTTAACTGCATCCCAAATGACGCACTATGTGAACATTTTGCAAACAATGCATTTCAAGAGCAACGCGATACGTAATAAATCCTGCACGACTGGCGGCTAATCAGCTAATCATTCCCACTTACCCGCGTCCAATCATTTCATTTCCCGTTTATATATAAACTCCAGCTTTCCA
>JAUCMS010000062.1:20792366-20812807 GCA_032357445.1 Enteromius radiatus
TGAGTTTTATCAGGGTTGGAACTAAACTCTGCAGTGCATCGGACCTCCAGGGTAAGATTTGAGGAACCCTGACCTAGTGATTGCCATTGTCTCAAAAAAAACTATTGTACTATTGTACCCCTAAAGCAAATTTGTTCTTGGGGACCCACAGCTCTGCACACTTTGCATGTCTCCCTAATTTACACACCTGATTCAAATCATCAGCTCATTAGGAAAGAGCTCCATGAACTCAAATGAGTGTATCAGAGAAGGGAGACGTGCAAAGAAGTGGGTCCCGAGGAAGAGGATTGAAAACCACCGCCCTAAAGGCACAATTTCTTGTGCTCTTTTGCCCACACAACAGTATAGGGTCAGAAAGCATCTTTCTCCATTGATGCCATGTAGAAAGCAGGTACAAATATTCGTTCTCACAACCATCATAATCTGAGCATTTCCCTTGTTTGTTGTCCATTATTATTATGTATTATAATAAACATGCTTGGCCAGGCAAGAGTTAAGCATTAAAGCATCTGTTGAAAACTGACTGGAGATAAAAGACAGCATTTGACTCTGACAGAGGCGAAGGGTTAGAGAAGAATATGAAGCTCCTGGGTCATTTTCAAATGCCCTACTTCTCTGATTGACCCATTTGGACAAACATGAGGCACGTATCTTCAGAGAGCACCTCTTATAGTGCAATGGTGAGTTACTGCAAAGACCTGTTCGTTGCTGTGATGAGTACAATAGCAATGCTATCCCCAATGTCATGCTGCCATGTGTGATGGGGCCCCCTTGAGAAGGTGTAGCAGAAGTAAAGATCCATCTGTGAGTGATTTAATGGCTACAGTTCCAAAGATGATGTGCAATAAAATGGAAGGTATGGGTCAAAGTGACTACACTGAATTAGGGACAGACCCTTTCCTTCTGAGTCCACCACATGCTCTAATCTATACAAACATCTGTTTGAAGTTCCCCAATGAATACCATCAGTCCTGCTGGTGTGACCTCATGTAGACAGATCCCGCCACCTCATGCTATTGCTATAGCTCAACGGGAAGAGCTATGTGATGTGTACAGTACACCCACCACTCACTTTCCTGCACTTTCCCACAACTAAGTTTCTAAAAGATAACTCACCGAAAAATGGAAATCATGTCATCATTTACTCACCCTGTGTCATTCAGAACCCTCCTGACACAGATTATGGACACAATGTTTTGTGCTCGACAGATATTAGTCAGGTTAGATGTGATTTTTTATGGATGAATATGAGGCTTTGAGGGACAGACTAAAAGTCTTTGTTTCGCCAGCAGAACATCTGGCATGCTGTTGAACAAATGTACAATCCATTGAACAGACTGTATTTCCGTCCTGTATAGCTTTGTTTTCATTCCTGTCAAAAATTTGTACATGATGCTTGCCTGATTAAATCCCTGGACGCTTTTCACACGACTGTAATGACGCATTTCAACGGTCATCAGTGTCGCAAATCCTTAAAAGTTTTTTTTATATTAAGATTTTTTGAGAAGTAGATTTGTAACAGTATATTTTGTATTATATCACATTTGCTTCAAATTTCAAAGTTAACTCAAAGGTGTTTCTAATACAATGTTATTGTGAGAGATGGTAAATTTAAAATTGTTCTCTTTCTTGACTGCCATTATCAGTCTCTCCCTGTTTTTTGTCCTTTTTTTGAAAGTCATGAAAACACTATTGTGGAGTTGTTGTTTTTTTCTTAAATGGGAATGCAAAATATATATTTATATACCCAACTATGACGACTTCTGCTGCTGAGAAACCCATAAATGTTAAAAAGGTCTGTAAAGCTTTAGAAAGGATGCTAAGCACAAAAAACGTAGCCAAGACAAGTTGTATGCCCTAAATTTGTTTTTAGAACTGAATCTAATCTATACCAGAGGTCTTCAAACCTGCTCCTGCAGAGCTACTGTGCTACAGACTTCAGCCCCAACCCCAATCAAACATACCTGAAGCAGCTAATCAAAGTATTCAGGGTTATTTGATAATTGCAGCCAGGTTTGTTGGAGCCGGGTAGGGAGAAGTAGGGTTGGGGATCCCTGATATATAACGATTTCACAGTCTTTTAATCCACTGCATTTGTATTTGTCTTCCACATGTTCATGATTTATTAAGGGTTTTTACAGATATATTTACTCACCATTTTTAGCTGGTAGGCTAAAATAGAGCTTGGCATAGTTGGTAAAATGTTAATTTATTAGACAAACATGAACAACAAAATTTAGAACTGGATCAGTTCTATCTTAGTACCAGTTATTTTTAAGGAAAAACTTATTTTATCTAAATGCCGTTTATTCAGCTCTGCAGTCTCTAAAGCCTAGATGCAGAATTAATTTATTCACTTATTTTTGTAATGCTAGAAAAGAATAAATCTGAATCATGTACAAACATTTGAATGCTGTCAAAATCATGTCATGATGGTTATGTAAATGGAAATGTATCCCACAAATGAGGCATAAATTGACAGCATATGTTTTTATTGTGGAATCATGCCAATCATGTAAGTGTTTAGTTATTTATGTTTTATTAGTTTACTTTAAAATAATGACATTAATAAGTATTTTTTAGTGCTTGAGGTCAGTTCAAGTTCACACAGATGTCCTAGCAGAGTAACCACAGGTGTAGAGAATCACTTTATCAACAGGATCCACTGACAATTACACATTTCCAAAGCCTACTGTTTGTTTGTTTTTTGTGTTTTTTTAGTATTTTAGTATTATTATTTTCATTTTAGCTTAATACTTAATACACATTGATACTATTTTTACAAAAAACAACAAACAAAAAAAAAACTAACAATAGATGCCCAATAGAAACCATCACAGAAATTCTCATGGTTTCCATTAAAATACCATTATGAACCATTAACTTTTTTTCCAGTAAAACTATTACAAATAATTTTTTGTAGTGTGTCTTGGGCACTTTTCCAATAGGATTTAATTTCCCACCAATAATCCATCAATCAATCAATCAATCAGTCACTTTTATTTCTATAGCACTTTTAGCAATACAGATTGTAGCAAAGCACTGAACATTATCAAATGAGAATAGAGTGATGGTAATGTATAATGACGAGTTTAACTATTTATTTATTAAATGCAGAGACGGTCTCTGTAATCAAAACGACGATAGTCACTAGAAATTAGGTGTCCCCAACTAAACAAGCCAGAGGCGACAGCAGCAAGGAAGAAAAAATCCATCCGTGAGAGAATGGGGGAGAATAAAAAAAAAACCTTGGGAGAAACCAGACTTAGTTGGGGCCAGCACCTAATCTCTAGTTCAATATTAAGCACATGTCAGATTGTGCAAAGGACTTGTAGTGTGTGTGTGTGATACATACATACATACCATCACATACCAGCAGACACCGTTAAAACCAATACAATTCCCATTATAACCATTACATTTTCTAGTGTGTTTTGAGCATGGTTCTATTGTTTTTTTTTCAGCAGGGTTATTATTTTGATTTTTTTTTTATCAAGCTTAAGTGTGTTGAACAGACCTACCTATGGGTTTGAGTGTTTAATGGTCCATGTATCTACGTCTGAATAGTGCATGACTGATCTATTCAAGTATTTAGCATCTGAACAAAGGAGGGCTCGCGGCAAGTGACGGGATGAATCGACGCCAATGGGCGAGTTCCCGCGTTTCCACGGCACTGCATGCATAAAAGTGAGTGCAGTGGACTGAAACAACAGGCTTGTGTAAAGTTAAGTGTCGCGTTAACACCAGCCACTTGACACCCTTTTATCTGACCGCTCAATGGCTGATTAATGGCCGAAGCAGGAATCCAGCGAACCCCATTACATTAATGCGATGTGTGAAACACTTTAATGAAGACATCACTGTAAAGAGTGAGAGAATTAAAGCTCTCGAGTGAATAAAACAAAGTTAAAATGGTGGTGACGAAAAGTGAACGTGCTTGTTTGACTGACAACGTGATGAAAAGAAAATGACGCATTTACTCAAGCAAGGAAACATTTAATTTAGCCACAAAAAAGGAGCATTCCTGTAAGGTGCGGGCTTCCCTTCAGACTTCAAATCTATATAGCAGAGGGAAAGTCTGGAAGGGGCTTCATACGGGTGGAGGACGAGGACTGACTCCTTTGATCTTCAGAGGCCCTGTCAACAGACTCTTGTAGATAAAAAAGACGTGGAATCTCTATACTGACAAAAGTACCTGCATAAGTTAGACTGCGTTTTTATCGCAGTTAAGACATATGGGGAATTTCATTTGTTTATTTATTTTTGCAATCTACATTGGACCTAGTGGAGGAAATTCGTGACAAAAAAAGTTGCATACATTTTTAAAGTTAGAAATCAAATAATAAATGATAAAATACAAGTTCTACTATACATATGGTATACTAACCTAATAATAAAGTAGCAATATTGTGTGCGTTTTAGGTTCCACTGCCGCTCGTAGATTCTCACGTCATTCGCGTTGCATATATCTTTTTTTTCTCCAATGCACGCAAACCGTGTGTCAAAAGAGTCTTATTCTCACTTTATAAATTCGCGCGGATTAGGAAACAGGCATTTCAATGCCAATAAAAGCTACCACATGAAATAAAATATCGCAGATCAAAAGGACCAAACTATGGGCATTTTTTCAATAAATGAAAAGGACAGAAATCAGTGCGCCTGGATCACGCCCCGTAGCACTGCCCTCCACGGCGATTGGTCCGTGAGAGAGAGAGCAGGGTTAAAACCCAGAGCGGTTAAATACACAGGTATTGAACAGAGGAGGACACCACAGTCCGTTTAGGAGTTTCATGTCAGTGGATCAACCAGTCTACTGAACATTAGAAAGAAAGAGAAAAAAAAAATCCCTAAAGGACTCCCCAAGTTTTGCACTGAGAAAGCTCACCTGTTCCATCACACTTACGTTTTTCTGGTTTTGTGTAACTGTTTTGCTTTTGAATTTTGTGTAAGCGGTTCTGCAGACTTTCAGCAGCCTCTCAGGATTTTTCAGGAAAGCGTGATGGAGTGCAGGCGGCCGCAGAGGAGCGTACGGGTGCTTGATGTCATTCACTGGGCTGTGATGCTGGGCTTGGTTCAGTCGGGCGCGCTCGGCGCGAGGAAATTCCGTGGAGGTCCAAACCCGCAGCCGCGACGAGCGCTTCCCTCTGCTCATTACCGGGACCGCGCTGAGACCACCGAGAGCTTCTCACTGGATTTCACAGCTGTCGAAGAAAATATGGACAATTTCATGACTCAGGTGAAGAACTTAGCGCAGTCCCTCTACCCCTGCTCGGCTCAGAAGCTCGACTACGACATGAAGCTACATTTCCTGGAGAATACATCGGTCACCTGTAACGACGGGACCCCAGCAGGGTAAGACAGCAAGCCGGTCACAATCACAAACCTCATGTAACCGTAGTGTATTTTGGCATCACAGGCGCGTGCAGCACTTCATCATCTGTGCGCTCAGATTCTGTTACCAGAGTACAATAAAACTAAGTTAGCTTGAGCTATCACTGTCATAAACTATAACGTAAAGATTGTAACTTATGTTTCTTACAGAAAAGTTATAGGCTATTTTTATGATTGACTGTACCTATGGTATTTCAAACTATATGCAGTTTTACGGCTGAAAGTAAAATTTAGTTGTTAATTTCAGTTAGATGGCATTCTAGTACATTGTTTAGCACACTCTAAGCATCTAATAGGTTTTGACACAACTGTTTATCTGGAGAAAGACAGCGGCATGACTGAAATCAGGATTTATTAAAACACTGAGTGTAATATTAATATATATATATATATATATATATATAACAATAAAACAGTTGTGGACTGAATATGTTAGAGCTAGCGAGCTGCGCACGTCAGGAGGTTGAGAAGACTCGTGAGGGAATCATTAGAAGAAGTAGTAATACAGTGACAGGTGGGTGGGGCTTTTGTAGAGTAAGATGGACATATCTGCTTGAATATAGTGTAGAGTTTACAGTATTTACAACATATCCAAAATATGCACTGGAGTTGATGGGCAACTATAAAAAATATAGAGTAGAAATATCTGATTTCAGTGACATCTCCAACTGGGTTTGCAGACCTGCCACTATTGATCTTTTAGAATTAATAGCTATTTTATCTGAAGTTATAACAGAAAAGCTGTTTCTTGTCAGGTGTCAGGACAAGTTCAAAACCAACATTTGGGGCAGAATATTGGTCAATAAATATGGGTGTTTAATGATCAATTCTGAAACTCATGCCTTCCAGGTATTGCACTTATTTTCAGTTCATTTGTTTTTTAAATGCGTAATTTTTCTGGTAATTCTGCGTAATACCTGGTGATTGAAAGTCAACACAAATACTGAGGTCAAAACAACAAGAGCTAATTGGCTATATTGCCCAATTACTAAGGTATATAGTGAAATTCTTATAAGAGCGGGGTATTGGTTGATTGTTTTTGTGATATTGTGGCAGGATATTGCTTGGGTATGGACGCTACAATATGACTGCCATGTTCAAAATAACCATAATGTACATTATTTACAATATGAATAATTTATTAGGCGTCATTACATGACATACCTGAGCCTCTGCTCTCTTTAAATTTAAATCTTAAGCAGTTAGGCTAAAAAGTTAGACTCTTGTAAAATGTAAAAGTGGGGACAGATGTACAGAAGTAGAAAATCAGATCCAGCTGTGCATAAGTAGTCCTTACTTGCGACAGTACAGCATATAGGCCAGTGTTGCCAGTGGGAAATAATCTAATAATAAATAAATAAATCTGTGTAAAATGCATTCCTCATTTTACATGATCATTTTGGTTCTTGATCATACTATGCTCTAGCATCATAGTCTTGAAACTCCATATTATCATGCAACAAATTAATAAAATTCTATTTTCTGCTATGAGGATTGTCAAACAACTGACACTCAAAAAGGGTTATTCACCCCAAAATGAAGATTTTGTCATTAATTACTCACCCTGGTGTCGTTCCAAACTCGTAAGACCTCAGTTCATCTTCAGAACACAAATTAAGATATTTCTGATGATATCAGAGAGCCATCTGACACTCCATAGACAGCAACACAACTGAAATGATCCCAGATCCAGAAATGTGGTAAAAACATGTGACATCATTCCATACATCAGTGGCTCAACTTCAGTTTTGCGACACTTCGAGAATACTTTTTTTGTGCAAAATAAAACAAAAATAACATAATTTACTCCATTAAAATTATGTTATTTTTGTTTTCTTTGCACAAAAAAGTATTATTGCTGTCTATGGGAGGGTCAAAGAACTTATCAAAAATATCTTAATTTGTGTTTCGAAGATGAACAAAGGTCTTATGGGTTTGGAACGACACGAGGGTGAGTAATTAATGACAGCATTTTCATTTTGGGGTGAACTAACCCTTTAAGCATACTTTATGATTATCGCATTTATGCACATCTCAGTGTTTTGAATTAAGGGATATCCAACCCAAGGGAAATGGGTTTTCAAATTTGATTCCATTTGTATTAACGTCAGATACAATGATGAAGTGGGAATCTAAAAAGTCGAAGTAGCCTATATAGTACATTAATTGATCATCTGAGATTCTGACTTGCAAATACCTGATGTTCCCAGTTCCGAATCATAATTAATATGCTTAAGTAGTTTAGAGTTCTCAGAGCTGGCATGAATTCTGACATGCTCAGGAACATACTCACCGTAGACGCTCTTCAACGCACCGAAGCTGCAGTATTTTTTTGGCAGCAGCCTGCGTTCTTTCTCAGATCTGCAGTCAGTGCTTATAGAGAAGGTCTCCTGTGTGTTGTGTGATATGCTGTTACACACGGACGGACTCCACTCATGGATTCCGCAGGTTCTCTGAAACTCAAAAGCATACTAATTTTTCTGCCTTTATAACTTGTTCAAGTTAAGCCTCTGAGGGCTGGCAGACTTGTAGCCCAAGCTTTATAAGTTGTAATGTAATCAAGCATAAAACGTTAGCGTGTAAGTAGTGGTGAGGTGGCTAACAGTGAGAAATGTACACCATATGCCAAAAATGTGGTCACCAGTGGCGTAAATTGGATGCATATTAAAGCTGTCTTTAATTATGGCAGACTGATGCCCCTCAAAGTAACAAACTGAACCACAACTGTAACTTTTCTCACACAAGCACAAATGACTGAAGTTTGAGATAGACTGAGTTTACGCAGTAGCTGAATGCCCTCTTGTGGATACTGTGAACGTTGCAGAGAAAAATCTGAATGCTTTTAGACATTTAATTGCATCATAAGCACAATTAAATGAAAATGTAAGTGCATTAACTGAATTTAAGAGTGCTTAATGCTGCACATTCACTCATTGTCTCATATATGTCATTCAAAACTAATGTAATATTTGACTGCATTTATAAAAAGGCAATGCATTGCATATATAATTTGCAAGTGTGGGTTTAATGTAAGTTTCTGCTTTATTGCAGGTATTACCTGAAGGAGTCCAAAGGAAGCAGAAGGTGGTTAATATTTCTGGAGGGTAAGTGTGAAGCATTCAATCATCAGAATAAGTATGATTGTTTGTAACTGTCAGGAATATCATGTTTAACACTGGTCTCTCTCTGCAGGAGGCTGGTACTGCTTCAACAAAGAGAACTGCGACAGCAGATACGAGACCATGAGAAGACTCATGAGCTCCTCCAAATGGCCACAAACTAAGACAGGTTAGAAATGCCCACAGTATTTCAACTGCAACTCCATTTCTAATATTACTATCAAGGCTTATTAATATACAGGGGTTATTCAAATATCTGGTATTTTGTATAACATGATATTGTATGTCTTTATTTTAAATTTAGGCACAGGAATATTGTCTTCGCTTCCAGAGGAAAACCCTCACTGGTGGAACGCCAACATGGTGTGAGTATCCAACTGGAAATTGAATGTGAATGTTCTGGGTGATTTTCATAATGGTTATGTTGGCATAATCTTTGTGTGCTTCGCTTTTTAGGTTCATCCCATATTGCTCTAGTGATGTATGGAGCGGAGCCACACCAAAAACTGATCAAAGTAAGACTCCTTACCAGATGTTTAGATGATACAGATGATAACAGATGATATACTCACCACTATGATATACACAGCTTACTACACACAGATGAAATCTCACTTTAACCTGGGAGAAAAAGAAGCATATTGTATGATTTCGAAAAAACTAAAACATAAATAAACAAAACACAAATAGACGCTTATGGAAAAAATAAAGGTTTGTGAATATTTCTAAAAAATGCTTTGTACAGAGATTTTTTTGTCCATTGTTTCCATTCAAAACAAAACATCAAAATTTCAGTGATTTTGCACAAAATTAATGTGTAAATTCATGAATTTATGATTCAGGATATTATATTTGTAATGAAAAATGATGTAGTAAATATGATAGGAATACAACATATTTTCACTTTTAATAATCTAATTATAACTATAATTTAATAAAATTTGAAAGAAGTCTCTTTTGCTTTTTTTATTTATCAGAAAATACAGCAATATTGTGAAATATTTGTACAATAATTTAAAAAAAAGGATAATACTTTGGATAAAAGTGTCTGGTAAATGACTAAATGCAAATGTAATATTTAAAAAAAAAGTCTTAATGTGGCAGCAAAGCTAAATCTTCAGCATCATTACTACAGTTTTCAGTGTTACAGAAGAAAGCGATGCTAATATGCTGATTTGCTGCTCAAGAAACATTTCTTAATATCATTCTTAATATCATGAAAACCATTGTGCTGCTTTATATTTTTGAGAATACCTATATACGTTTTTGAGGATTATTTTCTGAATGGAAAGTTCAAATGCTCAGTATTATTTAAAAACAGAATTCAGCTGTATCATTATAAATGTCTTTACTGTAACTTTTGACCAATTTAATGCATCATTACTAAATGAAAGTTTTAATGAAATGTTTGATTATTTTATATCAGAGTATAAATATATCACTACTGTAGCTATATCAGTCCAGCACATAGTTGTTATAAGTTAGTTAGCACTAGTTGTCATTAACTTGTTGTTTATTGTGTACAGATAACTATGCATTCATGGGTTCACTGATCATAAAGGAGGTTGTAAAGGACCTGCTCACCAAGGGTCTGGACAATGCTAAGATACTGCTGCTAGCTGGAAGCAGGTGAGTTCACATTATAGACCATGGTTTCTGAGTTTGATATGAGTGACTGATGTTGACTAAATGTATGTCCTGTCCACAGTGCGGGTGGCACTGGGGTGTTGCTGAATGTGGACGCAGTATCTGAGCTGCTGGAGGAGTTGGGTCACACAAACATCCAGGTCAGGGGTCTGTCCGACTCCGGCTGGTTCCTGGACAACAAACAATACCGCTGCACTGACTGTGTGGACACCATCAACTGTGCTCCCACAGAGGTCATCAAGAGAGGAATCAAGTAAGAATATTACATTTATATACATTCATATAAAGTGATTCTCACCTCACCTACGAATTTCAGAGAGGTGAGTCATGCTGTTCTTGTTGAAATCTGATTTGCTATTCTCTCCCACTGAGCAAAATACTCTGTTCACAAGCGCCACCAAGTTGTAGTTTTATGTCACAGCAGCTGCTCTGGGCATCTTATTGGTTGGTCATCTTTCTTCACAGTGCCATAGAAAATAGATTAAAAAAAAACTCTGTTTCATTATTGACATGCAAATGTTTTTGTCATTTCATTCAAATGAAAATGTTTATCATCATTGAATATATTGGTGTGAACAGTTTTTTCTTCATATACATGTGAACTTGACTTAATTAGTCATTTAGGAATTAATCTATCTTTTCTTTTCGACAGATACTGGGGCGGTGTGGTACCTGAGCGATGCCGACAGGCTTATGAAGGAAAAGAATGGAACTGCTTCTTTGGATACAAAGTTTATCCTACCATTAAACGTGAGTATAGGACATACCAGGCTCCAGCCATGAACAGCCTAATTTTAACTAGTTCCTTACACAGACACTGATGAGTTTGGTTACTTATGTTAACCCAGTGAGATGTTTCTTTGTCACAGGCCCTGTGTTTATAGTGCAGTGGCTTTTCGATGAAGCCCAGCTTACGGTAGATAACATTCATCTGACGGGACAGCCGGTTCAAGAGGGCCAGTGGCGTTATATTCAGAATCTGGGGACTGAGCTGAGGAACACTCTAAAGGATGTCCCGTAAGTTTGACGTTCCCTTCAGACACTCTCATTGTGAAGAAAGCATTAATTTTAAAAAAATTAATTAGGGGTGTGCAAGATATATCGTCTCCGATAATATCCTAATTGTTGTTTTACTGATGTGCGATTTGACATATTTTGCACAAAAACATAAAAAAATACCCCTACAGACTATTTTGTGTGATTCAGTCTAATGAAATGCCTTAAACTGATCACATATTAAAGATATGGGGGCAAAAAATTTATATATTTACCACTTCATATAGCCTAGTTAATCAGTTTCACACAAAGAGTGCCAATTTCTTCTCCAATAATGACAGCAGTTCAATAAACAATAAGCTAATTAGGCGACTTACATTTTAGACAATGTATTTCCTGTTTTTGAGCTATTTCGACAACAAAAAATAATTTGAAACACAACCACAGCATTATTTTGCATCTCTGAGCAACATGACGGTCTTTCTTTCTGAATCATCTGTTTCAGTTCAATTGACTTACTGCCACCTACTGGCGGTTTTAATTTCACATTCAGAGTATATTTTAAATATTATATTTATATTTTCAAATATCAGTATTCATAATATAATAAAATACAATTGACACTTTTAGAAAAAATGGCTTTATAGTGTAAAAATCAGTTAAAACTTATTGACCACACACAGAATATGAATAATATCACAAAATTTAGGAGTCAGCTGTCCCTGGCAGTTCTGAAGATACCAGCACAATTACACACTCAGTAAAATATCACCAAATTATCGTTATCGAAAACATTGAGATTGATATTTTTTGTTAATATAGCACACTCCTAATGTGAATACTTTATTTTGCTGATTCTAATGCTCTGCTTCTATCCTCCAGTGCCATGTTTGCTCCAGCTTGCCTTTCACATGAATTCATAACAAGAAAGTAAGTGATCTCTATGAATTTTGTATATCTCATATGTAGAGGTATATACTATATTTGACCACTTTTCTAGTTCAAATTATTATTTTTTCCAATAGCAGAAATTATGGCTTTGTTGATTTTCATTAGTGAAATGAACAAGATGCTCATTGACTAGCTCTTCCCTCTTGTTCTTTGTAGTTACTGGACTGATGTTCAAGTCAAAGGCACGTCTTTACCCAGAGCGCTCCACTGCTGGGACCGCAGTCTACAAGAAAACAGCCGAAATAATAAATCCCCTCCCAAAGGCTGTCCCGTGCACTTGATCGACAGCTGTCCGTGGCCTCACTGCAACCCAACGTGCCCGACGATCCGAGATCAGTCGACGGGCCAGGAGATGAACGTTATCCAGTTCCTCATGCACATGGGCTTTGATGTGCAGAAGATGGCCCATCAGCAGGGCATGGACCCAAGCAAGCTACTGGGCATGCTCAGCAGCGGCAGCTAAATACCTTAAAAAAATAAGGACTTCCATCCTGATGCTTCCCATCAGTCCGTTTGATACCTCCGACCCCACACCCCCTTTACCCACCTCAGCTTTGACCTCAGGCTGAACCCTGCCTTTAGTCAGGGCTCTGTGCCAACTCTCTTGGGCCTTCCATCTCCAGATCCCCTCATTTGGTTTCAGTCGGTGTCCATTTTGCTCCAGTCTATACTATTATCACTGAGCAGCTTGGAGATGGTGGAGACGCCCAAAACAGAGATTTGGAACGGAGCCCTTGTCAGATCCACCTCAGTTAAACCATGGGCTGCTGACTGTTTAAAGGTTCCCAACACAACACAGTACCAGTGAGAGTACTGAAGAACCATGTAACCAGGACAAGGTACACCTGCATCTTTGCTCTTAATTTATCTTTTGGTTCTAAAAGTATCACGAATGTAATCCAGTTTTACGGATCTTCAGCATTGTTGTTCGCTTAGTGTTTTTTTTTTTACTTCTTTTTTACCAATATATTTAGTTACAGTTTATTAGAGTTTTATATGTTCAGAGGAAGAAAATACAGAGAGCGAGAGAACAGAGATTATAGAGTTTATGAAGTACATTATAGATCTACTCAAAAATCTTAAAAAACAGGAATTTCAGAACAGGCAGACACTGGATCACCTGCTCTAAACCCAACATCATTCTTGGGGTATGGCTAAGTTGTGATAAAATATGTCTTAATAATAGTGTTTTAATGAATAATAGGGGTGGCATGATACACAGATGTCTCGGTTCGGTACAGGGGCCAACAAATACTATGCTCGGTTTCTTTTTACTTATTTAGGACAGACAGTAGTACAAATAAAATTTGCCTTTATTTGTCATAAGGCCGCATGCACCGAACAGAGATGTCCGTACTAAGATAGTTCAGACAAATACATGTATCGTGCCACCCTTAAGGAATAGTAACAAATTCTGTTACCATTTACTATCTCCCGTGCCATTCCAAACATGAATTATTTATTTCTTCAGTAAAACACAACTGGAGAACTTCTCAAAAATGTCTAAGCTTCTGTTTTTGATACCTTCAAAGTTTTTAGACTGCCTAAAGCCAAAAAAGATATAATGGTGCTGGAAAATTATTATATACGATCGATACAGTACAAAGTTTTGTTATGAAACTTTAGATGACGCAGTCTGATAGGTCTAATTCAATTAGACCAAATGACATCATTCTCACATGGCACAGCTGATTGGTTCTCTCCTGTATCAGTAGCCAATGAGCACACTGCTCAATATTCAAATATATACGACTAGTGCTTGCTGTAGCAGTTTGCAGCTCCACCTTCCCCAGCTCCACCTGTATAGATCTGCTACGAAGAGAGTGTGAATTACAGTAAAATCAGAATATGCGTCACATATCCACATGTCTTTATATACAAAAGCAGAAGATTGGACATTTTTGAAAATTGTTAAACTACGTGAGGGTGAGTAAATGATGTCAGAATTTTTAAGTGAACTATTCCTCTATGGTACAAAATGTATAAATGCTCGCAAATCCTGGATGAAATGCTAATTCCAGATGACAGATCCTCTTTTTCATAGTCACATTCCAGGCACATCCTGAATGTGACCCTGCTACTCAGGTCGGTCTCTATGCCTTTTTGGCATACTTTCAGTTGAAGTCATTCACATTGTATTAAAACAGGGATTTTACTCATTTCACTGTGTAGAAACTCTTGGTTCATCTTTTTCTTAGTATCTTAATGGTCACGTAAGCAAAATGACACTGTTTGAGTGATATTCCCTTTTGTGTAATAATCCACGTTTGTACTGACGAGACAGTTTTATCAATGCAAATTCTCACTCGACTGGGAGAAGGGATTGTGCTCTTTGTATAGGGTTTCTTAACAGCTGACTCCTTTGTGAGTACTTTTGTCAAATGAAGACGCTCTAGACTGTTAAAATATTTAATAGAAATTACTTTTCTAATATAACTTTTTTTGTAGTGGTCTCATGAAAAATAATAAAACAAATAAATCAACCAAAAGAAATTAAAACAAATGAATACTTTTGAAGGTATTACTAATTGCTATTTTGTTCTGTAACATATTTTTTAACAGAAACTCAATCTACATTGCTAAGTTGCATATTTATTTTGTTATGTAAATCATATTTATAATGCTATTTTCACAGAGAAGTGATTCTTTGTAAATTGTAAATAATGCTGTTTTTTTTCTTGTGTTGAATGCATGTATGTTTCCATGAGAGAACACATTACAGTTATTTCAAAGAAACATTCAGTATCTCCTTTTCATTTTTTTAGACACTCACTGCTGACTTTGTGGTGTTACTGAATTAGCAACCATGCTACTTTAACATCAATCATCAATCATATTTTATATTCATAACATTACAGGACTATTTCTATCAGGAATTGATTGGAGGGTGTTATATGGATTTAAGATTTTTTTGCAAGTAACTAGTGAAGTAATGCATTACTTTTTCATTTCAGAAGAAAATATTTAAGAAGTTGCTTTTTCAAATAAGTTATGTCAGTTTTAATCCCATTTTATTTAATGCAATTTTACTATCTAACCGCCAATGATCTAATTTAACAATACTAAGCTAAAATTGTAGATAAACATAACATTTGTGTTTCTTTTTTAATTGCTGAGGAGTTTTATTTCAGCCTAAGGTTTCTTTATTTCACTTTTTGAGTGAAAGGACTTTTACATTGGCCAAAAATAGAACTTTTTATAATAAAAACAAAAGAAGCAAGCCCAGCTAGATGTAAAAAGTAATGCAAAAGTAACATTAAAAAGTAAGTGATGTAGATGCTTTTTAAAAAAGAAACGCAATATTGTAATATATTGAAATACATTACTTTTAAAAGTAACTTTCCATAATACTTTTTAAAACTGACTAGAGCTGTTAGGAGAGGGTTAAAAATAAAACAACACACACACACACACACACACAAACACACAGAACTGTGCAACTATTAATACTTTAAATATACATATTATTACCTGGATTATAATTGTAAAAAACAGCATTAATGTCAACTTTGTAAAACTTTGTTATATATCTACTTGATTGTAGAAGCATCTAAACGTAACATCTAAAATCTTAAGAAAGTATGAAAAGTTAATTCTTAATTTAAAAATAAAGACACTTTAATTAATGTAAAATACAATAATACAAACTGACAATCAATTTCTTATCTGCCCCTTAATCTGTGGCCATTACATTGCACTTTTTCTTTGAGCCAGACAGATGTGCCAGGGCCTACACCTTATAACTGTCCCTAAATAGCTCACACAAACACACACACACACGCAGTTTGCAACCATATGAAACACGACTCCCTGCACTGTTGCTTGACGCGGACATTTGGATTCCCACCCCATTCCACAGTGGAATATAGGGCTCTATTTATAGAGCTGGTGGAGCCCGTGGCCCTGAGCTCGGCAGAACGCACTCATTAAAACTGCTTTCCCTAGTACACTTCAACTCAAAGCCCAGCACACGCCAGTGTGTGTGAGAGTGGAAACAGAGCAAGGGATCTAAAGTGATCGGTGTTAAAACAGCTTTGAAGAAATTGGGAACCTGATTCCATCGCATGTGGGACATTTACTGGATCTTGCTAAACTATTAAAGGCGACTTGTGTGGAACTTCCAGGGGTCACGATCTGACAAATACCACCGAACAAGACCTGCGATGACTCCGTAAAGACCTCAAGCCGTAAGGTGTCGTAGAGAGCCATCGACAGTAATCTGGAACTTTATTTAATAACAGCAATGATTTGAATTTAAAAGTCAATTCTGTTGTTTATTTGCTAGATAGTATTTTGCCTTCAAGTTGCTCTTCGCTCGCAGGCAGTGAGAATATCCAGAGTTTTTGCTGTAATCTGATCCCACACGCTCTCCAGTAATTATAAAGCAGAGTTGGGAAGCAGTAAAGCAGATTTGTCATTAAAGCTGCCTAAATAAAGAGGCAGGCGAAGGGCGAGGTTTGTAGAGGTGCAGCAACACTCATCCAGATCCATCCAAAGCTTCCCATGGACCCCCAAGGAGGCCATTATCTAAACAAGGCAGCGGTCCTGTCTGGAGTCGGCGCTGCTCGGATGTGCCAGCTGCTTCTGGGCTGCACCACCATGGCCCTGGTGGCCCACAGTGCGGGTTTCAGTGCCACCTACGGGACGTACTGCATGTTCGTCTGGTGCTTCTGCTTTGCCGTCACACTGGTGGTCTTCGCTCTGGACGTGACGAGGCTACACGGGTGTATGCCTATCTCCTGGGACAACTTCACCGTGGCCTTTGCCATGTTGGCCACTCTCATGTACGTCACGGCTTCGGTAGTCTACCCCGTCTACTTCCTCAGGTCCGAGTGCCCATCCGAGGGCTGCGACGTGCGCAATTATCGCATCGCGGTCACGGTTTGCTCCAGCGTCTGCTGCTTCGCGTACGGAGCTGAGGTGTTCATCACACGGGCCAAGCCGGGCCATGTGGTTGGCTACATGGCCACCGTATCTGGCCTGCTCAAAGTGGTCCAAGCCTTCATAGCCTGCATCATCTTCGGTGCTCTGGCCAATGACAGCGAGTACAACCGCCACATCCCTACTCAGTACTGCGTGGTGGTCTACAGCCTGTGCTTCGCTGTAACCGTGGTGGTGGTGGCCCTCACCGTCTCTGGGAGAACATCTTCGCTGCGCTTCCCTTTTGACCGCTTCGTGGTCATCTACACCTTCTTGGCTACGCTGCTGTATCTGAGCGCCACTGTGGTGTGGCCAGTTTTCAGTTTTGATAAGAAGTATGGCACCCCGGGGCGGCCAGAAGACTGCCCAAGAGGAAAGTGTCCGTGGGACAGCAAACTGGTGATCGCCGTGTTCACTTGTGCTAATCTGGTGCTGTACTTCACCGATCTAGTGTACTCTCAAAGAATACGATTTGTCTCGCATTCAGCTGCATAAGACCGGCTCATCTCCAGAACGGTGGACATGTGAAAACTGGAAATGAGGCTTGAGAAATGTTGTAACTTACAGCCATGCCAATTTAAAAACGGCTGTGTGTACTTTAAAATATTCAGGATTTTTGTAATTTTGTTGATTAGTATGAAAATATTTAGACTTTCCAACTGTATTTCTAACTTTTTTTCTTTGTCTTAATTCATGAAGTTACTTCTCTTGGTAGAATGAAATCAAAGCAATTTCAGATTTCTAAGACAATACCTCTCCACAATTCATTGACACTGAAAGTCTAGGGATAGGGAGGGATAGTTCACCCAAAAATGTACATTTTGCCATTTTTTACTCATGTTTATGTCACTGTAAAATTACCTTCTTTCTTCTGTGGAACACAGATAATCTGAAAAAGTGTTGGTGATTGAAAACAAAAAATCTATTGTGTTCTACAGAGTTTTTTCATGTCACGGGTGAGTAAAATATGACAGAATTCATTTTTAGGTGAACTATCCCTTTAAGAATGGTTTTTGTTTGAAGTTTATTGTGAATTAGTTATTATATGGCTTACCATGAGTACAACTTAAATTGTAATTTCCTTAATTTGAATTATGCATATTATTATTATTTGATTCCTAATATAGTAATGCTTACATTTGTAAATTATAATTTCTAACACAGTCAGACTTTGCCAGCTGCTTATCCAATCACGAGAGACCTGTGACCTCTGACTAGGAGAAGAGAATATAGCCTATGACCTGGTAATGCATTGAACATTTTATTTTATTTTGTTTTGTTTTATTTATTTGAGCTTATAAGCAGTCCCTGTGTATCTGTTCAATCTACTCAGTGTGTTTTTATTTTCCCGTACATTTAAACATTTTTATAATTAAACTGAATTGTTTTGTGCCCATGATCAGCTTCTTCTTAACACTTTAAAAAACTAGCAAACAAAAATGACCAGGTGCATAAATCAAACACTTTTCTGTATGAATATGCCCATGTGACAAAAAATAAATAAATAAATAAAATAAAAAAGAAAGTGCCCAAAATATAGGTCAATTTGACATACATGCTATGCTGCAAACAGTAAAGCTCAATGATGTATAATTTTGAAGCAGAATATATATTTTTAACTCAAATCTTTATAGAATATATAATGGTCTTTATATAATATACACTCTTTACAAACTATATTTGTAAATGTACTTTGGGGGTAAGAAAAACATTTCAATAACCTTGCTATATTTATGCTAAATACAAATGTGGATGAGAGATCAAAAGTATACTGAATTAGACTTAATAATGTTTAGTTTATTTAATGTAATGTAAAGTTTATTTATTTATTTATGTTCCTCACTTTAAAGTTTATTCAAATGTGTTATTTAGTACATTTGTAAAAAAACAAATATATATATATATATATATATATGTGTGTGTGTGTGTGTGTGTGTGCATTTTTTAATATATATTTTAGCAAAATAGATTTTTTTAGGCCTTTTTTTCTCAATGTAGATTTGTGCATAGGTGTTTATAACCAACTTTACTATGAACATTTATAGAAGTTAGCTAAATCTGACAACATTTTATTTGGGGCCATAATAATCTGTAATTAAAGATTATATTTAGTTTTAACTGAAAATAGAAAATCTATGGTAAGTCTGTAATAAGCTAAACTAGTTAAACATAGTTGGGAGAGTTAGAAAATAAAGAGCAGTGAGGAATAAATACACATCAATAAAAAGGGAGAATATCAAATATAAGGATTTTGGTTAATGTCTCAGGCGGATACAGTTCTGCCGTCTTTCTGTTGACACAGGCCCACGTGCTCATGAAGCGTGATGCAACTGGCATTTCTGACAGCAGAGCTGGCCAATCAAGACGCATGGTGCAGACACGAAGTACAGCGATTGGCTGCGACTCAAGCAGTGCTCTACCGTGATTGGTCAAAGCCTTTTACTCCACTTCAGTAATGGCGGTATAACTAAACCTCCACATTTAACGTGAACACAATAAACAAACGTGAAATAAACTAAATATTATTCCACCAGCTCTTCGAAGGACAATATTTCAGGTACGTTTATTAGGTTGCTTTTAAACGTTTAGTTTTCTGAATGCATCTCGTTGCCTCTGCTTCGTTACTGCTTTTCCAATTCAATCAGGAAATAAAGTATACAGAAAGCAGACGCGGTCCTGATATTACCTCATCTTATCAGTGAAGTGCCTTTAAACAGATTTTTAACCTGTGTGTTCAGTTTGCTGTTGAATGCTGATCGTTGTGGTTGTTATAAACAGGTCAAAATGAGCGTCGGTTTCATCGGAGCAGGTCAGTTGGCTCACGCGCTGGTGAAGGGCTTCACAGCAGCAGGTACAGTACAGTACACACAACAACCACTAGAGGCGCCAAAACACTACGAGGGAACAATACCAATCAAATTAAAGGGTTACTTCACCCCAAAATCAAAATTAATGTCTTTCCAAATCTTTCATTTTAGAACGGTGTAACCCTTTAAATAAAACAAGACTATGGGTCATACACATAATGCATGCACATTGTAAAAAACACTTTATCAAATAGTTTATAATTTTGCACATTATTTTCAAAAGTAATACACACACATTAAATGTAAATAATAATTAATAAGAATGGTACTGATTTAGTATCTCTATCTATTTATCTGGGTAGTGCACTTTGTCAAAAAGATTTTATTTACCAAACTATGTAATAAAACATAATGGATGTAAATAAATGCACTTTTGCCTTTGTTTATGGCAATAAAATGCCTTGGAAAAAGCAATTCATATATATTGTATCTACATCAAAATGCATTTACAAACACACACACACACACACACACCAGTGGCGGCTCCTGACAAAAATTTCTGGGGGGGCAACTGTGCAAAGAAAACCGCTTTAATGGCTAAAATTATGAT
>JAUCMS010000062.1:20839102-20851093 GCA_032357445.1 Enteromius radiatus
ATAAAGCTCATAGGCAATTGGTCTCTCTGGCGAGTTCCCATATGTAACGTCGAAGTGATTCGACTGAAAGGGTAACCATTGAGATGGACTGAAAAATGCTAATAATATTATAATAAATTATAGTAATGCCACATTTTATTGTCAGTAACGGTGTAACGGGGGAAACAGTACTTGTTACTGAGAAAAATAACACAGTTAGTAACGCCGTTTATTTAAACGCCGTTATTCCCATCACTGATCACATCACGCGCAGAGCTTGTGCGAACAGAGAAAAACATAAGCTATAAAAGAAAAAAGGCCCATATCCCAAATATATATTTTTTGTAAATAAATAATAAATTAACAAAACGAAACGAGTAGCAGCCTATATGCAGAATTTCAGTTAATTATTGTGATGCGCTCTTGAAAGCAGCATCCGATTATTTACAGAAGCACGACTGTTTTTATTGTGAATGTGCACAAATAAAATTAATATTTTGAGTAATTTTGAATAATGTCTTATTTTTGATCGAGCATAGTAAGCTGTTTCCACTTTTTATTTTTGCAAGTGATCTTGCAGGCGCCACACGCGTTAACGCATTAAACTACTAACTCCACAACTATATCCTGAACAAAATTAAGCCTACTAAATTTTAACTTTTAAAGTATTAAAAAGAAACATTAAATTATATTATGTTAATATTTATGTTTGAGAGTTAACTCATCCTTTTACCATATATACAATATTAGATGCAATTATATGAATATGATTCAATGCGCTTTTGAACAAGGCTATGGTGCTTTGACTCAAACAACACCACAAAGAGACGCTGTCTATAGACTAAATATGTCATGTGGCACTACATTTATTTGCGTTAAAGCCCTTTTTCTCGACAAAAGGTGTTTCCAAACATTTTTTTGCAACATTTGAAGTATCGATATAGAATTTTATGCGCTAAAGTTAAACGGAAAAATACTGTGGCGACATTTACAAAATGTTATAGATAATTAGCATTTCCATCAGCTATATCGGTAAAAAGTTTGAAGCGCTAAATATTTTTTCGCAAAAATGCCTTGGATGGAAACTTGGCTAATGTTGTTGTGGGGTTTTATTTTTGGTTAGAAAGTGATTAATACGGGGTGGCTGATGCAAGGCCATGCGTGATAATATAAGTAGCACAAGTTTATCATATGGCATGCTGTGGAATAAACAGTCAAGCCACGATACCGAACCCCTATGTGTCTGCGTCTCTTCTCTACCACCACACACAACACAATGCAAGAGTAGCAGCGGCGGTGCTAGAGGCCAGCAAGCATACAGAGAGAGCAGGAGGGCTACATAAACACTAACCTATTTACATATTAATGTGTTGCTGCTAGGACAGCATGTTGGAAAAATATTTGTCATAACGGTAGTAACAATTTGCCAGATTTTCAAGATAATATCTAATATTTCAATAAAAACTATTTATTTTCTTATTCAGTTGTTTGTCTCCTAAAATGCACAATCAGCATGCATTTAGTCCTGGTGTCCTCTACATGGGACAATAAATTATTTAGATTTAAATGACAATTACAAAATATATTTATATTTCCTTAAAGATGTAAAATTGTTCACTAGATTTATTTTAGCCATCTTTAAAGACCTTGGAGAAGGTGTGGTCATGGTGAAACATCCAATGATTTGGAATCCACCCTCTGGTGTATGGATCCCTGCCTTTGCTGAATTACTTTTAATTCCGGTGGGGATAAAATTATTAGCGAAACACACTTTAAAATACCATTCTGAATCAAATGAACTTGAATGAAGTTTACATCTAGTTATATAATAACACAGGAAAGTAGAAAAGTCACATTAAAAAATACTTTTTTTCAGAGAAATATATTTATTAACAATAAACACAAACTGTGCGAATAATTGTGAAAAAAAAAACACAAACTGCTAATAATTGTGAAAAAAACTGCACAAATTGTATTATGCAACAAAAATACAAACAGCTAATTATTTACGAAATGAGTAAGAAATATACAGAATGAATCATAAAAAATTGTGCAAATAATCTTTATGAAGTTTTTAGGAATTATTTACCTATAATACAACAGCTAAATTGATGATCTGCTGGCTGCACTGCGTCAGAATCAATTTTCAAAGACAAAGACATTGCCTTGTGAAGGAAACATCTAAATTCCAGTGCTTTATCCAATGTGCACCGCTGCTTCATCCTTGTTTTTTGGTTTGATATAATATGACGTTGACTGACATCAGGTGGTCTCTATGGAAAATGGAAACCTTGTCACGTAATTGAGGTACAATGCTGACAGGCAAGTGTGTCAGAGCAAGTGAAACCAATTTGGGCTGGAGCACAATAACCAAACAAGCTTCATGTGAAAAGTTTTAGAAAAAGGGGAACACAGTGAGAAAAACTGTGGAAATACTGAGACATACTGACAAGTCTGAAGAGGGGAACGGAAGCTGACATGGCACTGGTCTTCCACAATTACCTGATATAATACACGGAAAGCCATGGGTTCCACACGAAGATTTCTTGCAAAAGTGTTTGGTTGTGTTTAGCCCACAGCTCTACAGATGTCTGCAAGAGAGGTGCCATGCCCTAAGGCCCAAGAGGAAGTGACGTTGTGAGTGGAGTGAGCCCTTACTCTCAGGTGACACTCTACTCACTATTCAAACATGAGTTTTGAGCAGTGAAGGGGAGTGCTGATGTTTGTTGTTTCTTCTGATCACAAATGCAAACGTGGTGTTATGGTTATGGAGCCCAGAAACCAATTGTCCAGCCTCACACGCTCAAGGACAATTTCCCCCCAAGCTCGATGCTCTTGGCGGCAGGAAGGAGCATGGTTGTCAACTCTACTTCAAAAGGCGCCACAGTGGGGGGCTGCTCAGTATTATCCTAGGCTGAAGAAGACAATAGCTTCTCCTTAGATGCAGCAATCGACATCTTATCCTTCCCAAGAGACACTGGGTACACCGTGGGATGGCACCATCTTATGGGAGCTCCATGGGACTACGCTGGGATGGGATGGCCTTAGTATAGCCACAGACATGCACTCACACTTTCAATGGCCATGGAAGCTGTGGTAATTTTCTATTTTAGCTGGTTGCCCAGGAAAGGACCATGACTCTTTTATGTGCAGAGACGTGCATGAAAAGATGTATTTTCGCTGAAAGGTTTTTCTTCTTTCTTCCTATGAAGAAGTACTTTTAGAGTGATTGGCTCTGAAGCAAAAATCTGAATGAGTGATTGATTGCCACTATCTTACATACCCATATATATAGTGGAGTGGCTTGGGATGCAAAATCTATTTGCCAACTGGTCTTTTCTTAAGCTCAGAGGTGATTGGGTTCACAAAGTGAGATCAAGACATCAGTCGACAACCTTATGAAATCCATATCTGAAAAAAAATGTATTGCAAGTCAGCACCACCTAGCATGCAGGCATGAAGTAGCAGAAGGAGAACACTTATTTCATGCTCAGTGTGAAAGCAACCTTTGGCCTTATTCAGACGGGACTAGTTTTCTAAACTACGTTTGAGTTTCGATTGTTATCACGCGCTCTGTATGCGTGCATTGCGTATAGTCATTCAGATTGATTACCATTAGTATAATCACAAATACCATGGTGAAGCTAAATGTCTAGTACAGAAAAACATGTTAATGTGTGGTTACTTTATTTTAACTATTATGTTTTTATTTGTAGTAAACCCATGTTTAATTTTGATAATTAAAACATATGTAACCGAGTGCAGAAATGAACGTGAGTAATCCTAACCTGATACTGTCTTAACAGTTTACGTGATCTGGCTCTTTATTTGTGTTTTATTTAATTTTTTCTATATCAAAATATATCAAACATGGGTGCGGTAAGAGCATCTACGGCATATCACGTTGGCCAAGACATACAAGGAAACGTGTTGTAAAAAAAATATCACCGGCAATCACCGACATCGCATTCGGACGGGATTACTTTTCTCAGAGGACCACTGAGTTTGCTGAAAAACAGTAGGTCATTTGCTCTGGAATTGTCACAGAGGTTGTGAGAGAAAAACACAGACATGGCAGATTCAGATTGGATTAAAATCACCAAGTACGTCTGTGAAACAAACATTTCTCTAACGACCCCCTGTAAAACTAGTCCTGTCCCAATAGGGCTTTGGTCTGTGATTTGGTCTTAGGTCTGTGATTTGCCTCGCTTTTTCACATTGTGCTCAGTATGGAAAGAATTCTGATATTGTTTCTGAAGTTTCTTTAAACTAATTTTAAATGAAATTTAAACAAAATTTAGTGATTGGCACAAAAGGCTGGGTTACAAAATATGCATTTTGGAATACCTAAATTCTATTAGCATGCCTTTAGACAGCTTATATTCATGAAGTATTTCAGTGGTCACTCATTACACTCACATTTTTTGCATGTTGCAGGAGGATGGCTCGTTTTTTCTGATGACCAACATGATCATCACACCAAACCAAACACAATCAAAATGTGCAGAGGTGAGATATGAAGAAAAATGTTACATCTTTACTATTCTTTGAGTTTCCATTTAGGCCAGGGGTGACCAATCCTGCTCTTGGTGATCAGCTCTTGCAAAGTTCAGCTCCAACTCTAATCAAATACACCTGCCTGTCATTTTCAAGTGAATTTTGTTATTAAAACAAGTTAGTAAACTAGATTACAAGAGCTATTTGATCATAAGGAGGTCTTATTTACTCAGCCATATATAGAGGACAGGTGGGACAAATACTGATCAACCATTCTTAAGTCAAGATACTTTTACTAGATAAGCAAAATGACTTGAGATACGTACTCCTGTTTCCAGGTGACAAAAATCTAAATTAAATGCACTTCATTCAGATTTAGAACACCCCTGCAGACAAACAAGAATAACGGGAGGAACAGGTGACAAGACTCAGGCAGATGAGGACTAGACAAGGGGGCATAGTCAAAGTAAAAGGAAACCCCTTAGGAGCGGCTTCCAGACGCTCTCAGATAGTTCATAGGAGGGTGGTGGAGTGGAGGCGCACATAGTGCAGGGGGAGGGGTAGATGGGTGTCTGGGAGGTTGACAGGGCAAAGTCTCAGGAGGCCTCCCGGACAACATAGAGTACGTGATGACCCACGGTGGGGCAGGCTCTTCCACGAACCCGGGCGGAGATGCCCACCTGGGCGGAGCACACAACAGAGACACCCACCCGGGCGGATCAGACGTCTCCCACCAGTACCGACCCTGGGTCATCAGATGGTTCTGGAGAAGGATGGTCTGGGGACCACTCGGGACTAGACTCAGGACTGATACCCGATAACGGCACTCCTGGCCATGAAACCGGAACCAACATTTCATTGTACAGCTCCTGGTTCCGTGATACGGGGCTGACACCCGGCTGATGCGGACTGGGGACTGTGAGGATATCATTTAGCACTCCTGACCGTGAAACCGGAACCGACATTACTGAACACGGCTCCTCGGACCGTGATACGGGGCTGGCACCCGACTTATGCAGACTGGGAACTGCGAGGATATCATACGGCACTCCTGGCCGTGAACCGGCAATCCCACCAGCAACCAGCTCCCCTGACCGAAATTCGTGCTAATTAACCTATTTACCAGGATGCTGATTTTATACTTCAACTAGTTCAGTACCACCGTCACCCCCAACCCCAAAATTCGGATTTGCCTACAGTTAACATGAAAGAGTGAAACAAGGGAAAAATAGTGTTAGTCAATCAGTTTTAAAAGTTAATCATCAACTCACTGGTTAAATTTGTTTAAAGCATTACTGCATGTCAGGGCTGGGTGATCTGATGCAAGTCCTGATTTTGCTGAGTTTGAGATGTTCCTAGGAACAACCCTGGAATGTTTTAATTCAATAAACATCATGGCAATGACGTAAAATGTGAATAGATTTAACATTTTCTAAATTGTTAACCTACATATATACATAAAACTTTACATTTTTATTTCACATTATATCAGATTACTTAGTATTGTTTTTAATTTCACCTAGTATCCAACCCCAAAATCCATTTGCACATCTGACATGAACTGCACCAAAGGTTTCAAAGATCTTCTAGGGAAAGGTAAGGCGTTAGGATTACTCACGCTCAATCTTTTGACTGAATACAAAATAATATTTTCTGTGACTTGAAATCTATGCATACTTATAATTTACATATGTCTATTTTCAGGTGTTCAGACAGGCAGATGTGTCCATTACTCTGACTCTATAAAGACATGTGAAGTGTTGGGCTGGTGTCCTGTGGAGAAGAAAGTTGAACCTCCAAAGTAAGACTCATGTCACTCACCATCTCTAACTAATAAAATACATGTTGAGTCTTGTTTCTTGGCTTTAGCACTAAATTTATTGTGAATAATTATATTTTTGTCATGATCTCAGTCCAGCAGTCCTGGCAGATGCTGAAAACTTTACAATATACATAAAGAATAGTATTCAATTCACCAAATTTAACTTCAGCAAGTAAGTTTCTAAGAGGTCACCTTCATACATTGCAGTGCAATTTTTCAGCATTTTAACTGCAAATCAAGTGCTAAAAGTGAAAATATTAATTTTACTCAAAGTGATTAAATTACATTAATATAATGTTCCTTATTTCTCAATTTCTTGCAGAATGAATGTCCTATCAAACGTGACCAGGTCCTACTTGGAAAATTGTGCTTTCCAAAGAAATATAGACCCTCACTGCCCAATTTTCAGAATCAAAAATATTTTTGAAGACGCACGAGAGGACTTTCAGACCATGGCAGTCTATGTC
Organism: Enteromius radiatus; assembly: GCA_032357445.1. Classification (NCBI taxonomy): domain Eukaryota; kingdom Metazoa; phylum Chordata; class Actinopteri; order Cypriniformes; family Cyprinidae; genus Enteromius; species Enteromius radiatus. Next base: position 20,845,868 of record JAUCMS010000062.1, read on the forward strand.
AGGAACTTAATTTTTTGTTTATATTTAAATATATTATTTATATTCAGCTTTTATCACCTTATGGTGTTTTCTGTGCTCAGGGGGGAGTAATGGCAGTGCAGATCCAGTGGGATTGTGACCTTGATTTGGACTTGTGTGCTCCCCAGTACTCTTTCCGAAGACTAGACCAGAAGAAGCCAAATAGCAGCGAACACCCAGTGCACAACTTAAGGTAAAATGTGTTTGTATGGCAACCAGGTGATTCCTCAAGAAGGGATCAAATGTTGCAAACAAATAATAAAAAATATTTTAAATAAATAAGTGGTTTAGTGAATTTTTTACAGATTTGCTAAATACTACAAGAACAGCGATGGCAAAGATGTCAGGACCCTTATCAAGGCATATGGTATTCGTTTTGATGTTCTGGTTTATGGCGAGGTGAGTTTTCCAGCTTCACCTTTGTTAATGAAATTAAGCTTGTTTACTTAATGCTGTTTTATATATAATGCCGTTATATAATCAGCACATTTGCACATCATGTAAAATACATTCATTTGATACAGGCAAAGAAATTTGATTTTCTAAAAACAATTCTCAACATGGGCGCACTCATGTCACTTCTAAGACTGGTGAGTACATCTTTTATGAATAGAAATGTAAAGAGAGGAGGAACAAGACCTGATATCTGTTAAAATGAGTGCTGGGCAACGATTAACCATGATTAATCACATGCAAAATAAGTTTTTGTGTATATATGTGTGTGTTATGTATATATACTGTAGATACACAGAAATCCATGTCTACTATTAGATAAAATGTTTATATAACCAATTTATTTGTATATAAAATTTCATACACGTAAATGTACATGTAAGTACATGTAAATATTTTATCATTATATACTGTATGTGTTTGTGTCTTTATATACACAATTAATATACACAGCACACATACACATATTATAGACACAAAAACCTTTATTTTAGGTGTGATTAATCATGATTAGTCGTTGCCCAGCACTAGGTTAAATATATATGCACTTAAAACAACTAATGTTATTCTCTTTTTAATTTATCTGTGGGCCACTGTAGGTGGACTGGTTTATTGATTTCTTTGCTGGGTGTGTTATAAGTAGGTATGAAGAGAACAAATGTAAATATCTGCAAATAGATGTGAGTATTTAATTTTTCACTCAGAATACAGAATTAAATTAAAATAAATATCCTAGCTGATTTTCTATTACTAACTATTATTTGTTATTAAGGAACTAACAAAAGTTATTTGTTTCATATAGACATTCGGTGAAGCTTTTGAAATGGAATAATCTCATTTAACTCACCCCACAACTCGCTATTCAACTTTCAATTGCTTCCACACTTGCATTAATCAAAAATCATGTATTAAAACTGATTTTTTTTCCTCTTAGTATAATTATTGTTGATGTCTGCAAAACCACATTAGGGTTACAATTTCTTACATATATATTTTAAAATATGTTTAATGCTGCATGTTGTGAATGGAATCAGGAGAATTTGAGATTGTCGTGTACAAGAGGTAAAAAAATTATATAAATATTGTTCAGATTTTTGCACAGACTGGTTCACTTCATGTATAAACACGTCAGTGTGGCGTCACAAGCTGTAGGGTTTTATTTGGTTTTGTCTGTGTATGTTTTTTGACTCTGAGTTTTGGAACATTTGGTCCCTATTGCCTATTTCATTATATAACTGACAAACTGTAACAAGTGGAGTTAAAGTTTGTTTGTTTTCTACTGAATAATCAAAATCACATCTTGGATGCCCTGGGGGTGAGCAGATTATCATCAAATTAAAGTTTTTAGGTGAACTATCCCTTTTAGTCCACTGTTGTCACAAGCCACGCCTCTGTGGCTCTCTCCGGACATCAGCAGCGGGAATATTAACGTTCCTACCCGGACTCGTTTATCCCACGTACCTTGGCTGATTCGCGCCCAGGTGTTGGACATTATGTGCCCTATATAAACGCTGACTTTCTCTAAGACAGACGCGAAGTCTTGATTGCCATAGGTATCACTACTGAGTGATATTTCCTGTTTGATTTCCCGTGTTTGTTTGGACTGTTCATTGATTCTGATTCTCGCTGCCTGCCCTGACCTATTCTGCCTGTTTTCTCGACAACGATTCTGCCTGCCCTCTGATATATCTGCCTGCCTGTGATATTGATTTCTGAATAAAGCACGCTGCAAATGGATCCGAAAGTCTGGTGATTCGTTACAACTGTTTCTTTTTAGTTATCATAAAATTTCTCATTTATCTCACGATTTCAAATGTAGCTTTTATAGTTGATGTCACTGGGTATGACCTATTTATTGTTAAGGAATTGTAATATAAATAAATAAATAAAAACTATAATACAAATGAATTAAACTTCTTAATTTAGTGAGAAATAATGATTGACAACAAATGGTTTGATACCTTGCAGTAGACATTTTGTAAAATTTTCCTTAAAAATGTATCTGTATATAACATGATTTACAGTACTGTGTCACTGGTGTTACTGTGCTGTTGTTTTTCTGTCACATTAAATAAAATATAATAATCTTATTTATTTGCATTTTCATTTTCATTTCCATTTTTTCGAAACTCATAATTACATGCCACGTTTCTACATCACTTATTTTTCTGTAAAATGCAAAAGGACCTCTCTAGCAGATAGTCCCAGTTGCTCTTTTATGCAGTTCACGAGTTCGCGCTTCCTCATATCAATAATAATATAAGCAAGTTTGGCGTTTGAACCCTAGCGAGGGGAGAGTTCAGCATCTAGCTCGTACCCTGCGTGCCCCCCTGTAAGGAAGGCGCGAGAACGGTGGAGAAAGGGCGGAGGAGGGATGCACAAAAGACAAGATGCGGAAGGGAAGGAAACTGGTTTATTTATAGTGGAAGGAAAGGATCTGATTGGACTGGTGAGATAAGGAGATTGATTAGATAATGCGGTGCCAGACGCGGGTGATTTCGTTCACGCTACTCCCGAAACTAGTTTTTGCAAAACATCACTTGTTGTGGAATAATTCTTGATTAAAATAAATGGTTCTGACAAGGTTTTGAAGACAAAAGTTAATCGCAGTGTTTCTAGTAAAAGTTAACTACTAATGTTTGCAAGAGTGTCATGTTCTGGGTTTATCTCTCTAGACAAAGTAAACAATTCCACAGCTTTAGTAGAGAATATCAGATTATTTTAGCAAGACTAAGAATGGGACATAGTAAACTTAATTTGACTCTGTAAATAATAAGATTATGTGTCACATGTAGAACATGTGTTATTAAATAGTTTCAAGGCATGAATAGAAAACAAATTATTAAGGTAACTCTACAATATGGGATGGAAACTCTAACAGCACACATAAGTTCGGCCGACATCGGCCCAATGTCGAAACGTCGCCCGCATTTAATAAGCGTCGGCCGATGTAACTGTCAGTGCTCTCATCAGTCATCGGCTCTGAGTTGGCTTCACTACCAGCAGTCGATGCTGTGCTTTTCATTGCACGCATCAGCAGCGCGTATGCAGAGAAAAAATATGTCTGATCCTTCCCACATGGAAAGAACCTATATGTGGATATATGCGCATATATGAAACCTATATGCAGTATATATGCACATATATGATAATATATATACTGCATATATGCGTATATATGCACAAATTGAGGTGTATATATGTGCATATACAGGCCATATTGGTCTTGTGTATTGCTTCTAATTTTTTAGGCAAATAATTAGGCAGTCATGGCCTAATGGATAGGGAGTTGGACTTGTAACCCAATGGTTGGGGGTTCAAGTCCCAGGTCCGGCATGGATTGAAGGTGGTGGAAATGAATAACCAGCTCTCTCTCCACCTTCAATACCATGACTGAGGTGAGACCCTTGAGCACTTCTCACTGCTGTGTTTATATAGGTTATATCCGTGTGGGTTCTCACTTTTTGTATAAAAAATATTATATTTTGCTATGCAACAGAATGCTTGCGTGCAGATGCTAGATTGAATAGGTTACGCTTTGACATCCAAGACAAATTTCGTAAAGAATTCCAACAATAAAGTGTATTTGGACTGAATAATTGAATTGAAAAACTAATCTTAAAGCTAACAAATGCCTAGTTTTATTCATTTAACAGACCTTTGAAGTTTGGGTGACAATTAAACAATCGCATCAAATAAAACTTCTTGTGTAGTATAAGAGGGCATGAGCGAAGTGTACATGCAGCTTTTCGCTTCAGAGCCTTCGCCATTCGGAGCTGGAGATCCCCTTGGCTATATTGAAGTTGACAGTTGAGTTCCTGCAATCTTTTGCTCTCTCGTCTGGCAGCGTTTACTGTGCGGCTGTCCTGCGAGTTGGTGGCTTTTTTTCTGTGCAAGATCAGGGAGGACGAGGAGCAAGTCCTGCTGGTAGCGCCATACCTCATGTTCCTTGCGGCAGCCCCTCCCTGGAAAAACCATATGGCACCCACGCCCCGATCTTTGGATCCTGCACGTCAGGTTCCTGGACGGGACATGGCAGACCTTTCCGGCCTTTCAAGCACTGTGATAGAGACCATCTCTCAAGCAAGAGCTCCCTCTACGAGGCAGGCTTATGCTCTGAGATGGGATCTGTTCGTCAACTGGTGCTCCTCTCGCGGAGAGGACCCACAGAGATGCACGATCGCAATTGTGCTTTCTTTCCTGCAAGAGAAGTTGGAGCGCAGGATGTCCCCTTCGACTCTCAAAGTGTATGTCGCTGCCATAGCCGCATACCACGATGCAGTTGGGAGTGCGTCCCTCGGGAAGCACCAACTCATCGTCCGGTTCCTCAGAGGTGCGCGTCGGGTTAATCCCCCAAGACCACACCTCGTACCCTCTTGGGACCTGGCCGTCGGCCTACATGGCCTGCAGCAGGCTCCCTTCGAGCCCCTTCAGTCAGCAGATCTGAAGTATCTAACACTGAAAACAGCGCTTCTGACTGTGCTGGCATCCATTAAGAGGGTGGGGGACCTACAAGCCTTCTCTGTTGACGAAGAGTGCCTAGAGTTCAGCCCGGCTGATTCTCACGTCATCCTGAGATCCCGGCCGATATCAGAATGGGACATAGTAAACTCACGATATCAACAAAACATTCTGTTTTTGGTAATTAAAGATTATTAACAGGGTGTGTTCTCCGCAGTCTCGGTCTCCGTGATGTTCAGATTGAAACAGGTCAATAAAATGAAGTGAAATTCAGAGAAAACGTGACTCACGGAC
>JAUCMS010000063.1:0-16159 GCA_032357445.1 Enteromius radiatus
GGGAAAAACACAGAGACAGTCCATAGAGAGCTGAAGTGCCATTCAAACGAACTGGCACATCCAGCTGATCATAACAGCATCTTTATTAAATTCAGAACTTCCTGCATGCAGGGTTTTGCCCTGGATGCACAAATTCCATTTGTATCTCATGGAAATTCAAGCTAAATGTACTTACTGTGTTTCCGTGTGTGTGTGTTCATGCTAGCTTGTGTACTGTAGATGCCATTTGTGGTGTTTTATTTTGAAATGTTCTTCCGCTGACTGTGTGTGAGTGAATTTTATGGGAAGACTTGTTACTCGGGAAGGAAAGGGGACCCGTCAGCTTTCACTAAGAATGTTAAGTGTATGCTGTGCTCCCAGGCCACTTATTTCCAGAGTGGTGTAGGGTGTCCCTCAGTCTCTGAATGGATGTTGTGTATGTGCATGTGACATGTTGCGCAGTACGTGGCCCTCCTACATTTCCATAGCGATGCACATGTTTCTGTGGACACGGTGTACCCAATTGGTATCTTGGGTGCGACTGGATCTTAAATCACCTCGTAAATAACAAATTTGTAGTTACTCTGGATGACTTTATTCAAACACCCAGTGTTTCTACATTTGCCAGTAAGAAATTATTCTTCCTGCTATTATTATAACTTCAGTGGCAGGCTAGTAGGTGTGAACAGAGTTCTACAAAACTAAATGATGACATTTTTACAAACTAAACTGGACCAGTAACCACAGGAACAGAGTATTCATTGTTATACCAAGAAAAACAGACAACCAGTATCCATCACAGAGTTTGCATAACATAGATTAGCTTGTTAGTTTTAAATACACTGTCAGGCGATGTTGTGTTAATTGGATATGGACTTTCACTATTCGTTTGGGTGATGAGAGCACGAGCTGATAATCAACATACTGTGATATCATCAGCTCTCGTACTGAACTATCAGCCAAAGAGATAACTGGACATGTGCCATCATAAGCCTGGCTTGCTTCAACTAAGAGGTCTTATGCCTGCCATGTTCTTTGTGCACCAGAAAATGTTTTACCCCCGGTTTTACAGACAAGGGTTAAGCCTAGTCCTACACTAAAATGTAAATCTGAGCTGTTTCAACTGAAAGAAAATTGCACTGACTGATTTTAAAACATGTCAGTGCCTTTGTTTTGTCTTAAGATAACACCACAGTGTTAGTGTCAGTCTAGCCTAAAAACGTTAGCTTGAAAATAAACCTGTCGTATGCGACATTAAGTTATATAAGTTAAAGTAAATAGAGCTCACCCATGGTATTGGTACAGCAGAATTCTTTAAAATCCGTTTTTTGCTTTTTCCTCCTTGGTTGGGGATGTAATCGTCTTCGCTGAAGTGAGCACTGCACACGCGAAAATCATTGATACTGGATATTTTAGCTCCTGTCCACAGCTCTAAAATCTCATTTACATTTGTTTAATATAAGTATACATGCAAAAACATATAGCAGATCATGTGTGTGACATGGCAGTTTTAATATGCAAATATCCAAATGAGTATGAATGCTAAGGAGGAGCTGAAGTTAATCAGTAAATAGTGGCTTTGATCTGCTATAGCTTTAAAAGACTTTCTTTTAGCTTATTTTAGTGTGCTTTTTTTGTCGTTTTAAAGAGTGACAGCTTTCGTTCTCATTACTTCGAACAATTTATGCTAGATGTCACATTTTGTAAATAGAAAGTTTCCTTTTTTAATCAATTTTTGGGTGAACTATGCCTTTTAGAATGCATCTGCCTTTGCTTGCACTGAGGTAAGCAGAGATTTAATTAAAAAAGAATAACAAAGTAATTATCTTACAATGTTTGCCGACTCCAAATGTGCTAAAATGTTTTGTGAGCTGTGCATGTCCCTGCATCTGACTCTTTTGTGAATAGTTTGAGAAACTAGTGTAAAGTTCATGCTCATGTGAAAGTGACTTTATAACTTTGGTGAGTGATGAGGTGACTGTGTGTGTATTTTTGGCAGGCAGCCGTTTCCAGCTGGGGGCCGTGTGACGTTTAATGGGAAGGAGTGCGTTTGTGAGAAATGCACTCAGCCTGTGCCAGTCAACAGCACGGCATCCCCACAGGCTGTGCACAGTGAGTGCTCTGTGTTTCTGCATTGCAATCTATTCCATTTTATGCTAGTCTCTTTCTCTTAAACACACACTCACTCATTCATTTCCTAAATGTCTGCAATGACAGCTTTCCCTGCCATTTCATTACTAATACACTACACTTTTGTCTCGCTCTCTCCGCAGATTGCTGTGGCTGTGGAAAGGAGTTTAAAAATGAGCAGTCTCTGGTGGCGTTGGACAAGCACTGGCATCTTGGCTGCTTCAAGTGCAAAGTGTGCAATAAAGTGCTTAATGCAGAATATATCAGCAAGTTAGTCCCACTCTTACTCTTCTCTGTGTGTGAATTGTGTGTGTACTTCATCGATCGTAGTAATGCGATCTGCAAGCCTGCTGAAGCTTCTGGAAGAACTCAGCGTTATTGATGTGCTGTAATGTGAAAGAACAGGGGATTCTCAAGGCCAGAGAGCAAACAGAGATTCTTCACCTTCCTAGAGTTCTGGTGAAATATATCATCTGTAATGTGTGTTGATGTTCCGCAGGGATGGGATCCCCTACTGTGAGGCAGACTACCACGCCATGTTTGGCATCCAGTGTGAAACCTGCAAGAAATACATCACTGGAAAAGTACTTGAGGTTTGATGAAGTTTTTTCCATTTGTCAGGGGTCCTTTAACAAATGGATTCATTAATAGATGGAAGTAGATGAATGGATTGCTTTATTATGTTGTTAACTTTGCTTAAAGTCCACATGGAATCGAAACAAACCCTCTTGTCTAAAAGACTGAAAAATAAAAAAGTTGATTGAAATTGAAAGTAACTTATATGCTGTTTTTAGTATTCATTAAAATAGCTTTTAATATTAGATTTTACTAAATGTTTGTTTAGCTGTTGGTAATTTTGTTGTGTTGTGTTTTTGTAATTTCTATTAGTTTAATTGCTATAGTTTTTTTTAGATTAGTTTTAGTTTTTAAGACTTTAGTACGCCAACCTATAACTATTAAGTTGAAAAGGCACCCCTAGTGAAAAATAGATATAGAATAGATATACTAAAATGTATTTGGAATGCATTTATTTCATGCTTGGTATACAAAAATACATTTACACACACTTAATAAAAATACTCATACACTGTTATAAATTTGATTGTGCTAAACATGTACCCTTTAAATATCTTTCATTCAAAGACAGATATTCAAAGACAATACATATTTAATCAATATTGCCATTAAAATTACACATTTTAGGCATAATATTAACACAAAATGAATTAAAATGTTTTTCATTAGTAGTAACAACACTGTTTGTGCAGAACATATTGAAGGGTAAATTTTTTTTATTATATTTATTTTTTAATCACAAAAATGATTGGGATTAGTTACATGACAGCCATGAATGAGTGGGAGGGACATTCTCATGCTAGAAGACATTTATATTGGACAAAAATCTGCAGTGCAGGATGAGCTTGATCCATTTTCAAGAGATACAGATTTCAAATTTAACGTGTGCATTTCTGCTATAGCAGTCATCAACTTTTAAGAGTGCACTAGCATAAAAATCAAGATGTCTCAAAATATACAGAGATATAAAGCCATTTTCTCCATATTCTGTTTAACTCTAAAAGATGTCACATTACTGAGTAAAGTGTTAATGTGACATCCATTTTATGTTGACTTTTGTAGCAAGACTGGGTTAATTTTTATCATAGCTTTGCTTTAAGTGTGTGTGAAAGGCTTTTATTCTGATCTGAGAGCTTCAGGCTGGTACTCTGTAATCATAGTGGTCATGTTGGAGGGTGCAGAAGATGAGTGGGTGCTTACAAAGACAATCTCAGTCAATTCACCACCCATCTGAAGCCTAATTACAGTATAGAACAGTATATCATATTGTCTCTCACTTTTTCTGGTGTGTTCACTCTCTTTTGTACTTGCATGCAAACTTTTCTTCATCTTTCTATAAACCGTTATTTTTTTTTACACCATAACAAAAGCACCCCATTGATGTAGTTGTTTTTTGTATGTGCTGAGTTTCCCATTAGTGCTGTCATACGAGTAAATGTTGCTTGCTAAAATACTTGTTAAGTTTAATATCTGTCACATATACATAAAGATCTACAGCTTTGTGTACCTTAAGGTTCTATAAATAAGTGCATCTGTGTGTGTCAGGAGTAGGACACTGTTGCTATAGTGACTGTCCCATTGGCACTGCCACTTGCTCTCAGTAACCCAAAATTAGATTGTGTGACATCATGGTTTAGGATGGTAGTTTTAACTGCACAAGTTCTATGCCAAGTGCTTTAAGCAGATGTAAATGAAGTCATGCAAAACAATATCTTGACATATTTCTTTGCCCTCTGCAACATTTTTTACATGAACTGAGGCTAGTTGATACAGGTGCAGTACCCTAATGTTAGTAAGAATAATTAGCCCACCTTTCAGGAGTAATGCCAGGTCACAAGCCTAGACAGCAACGGAGTACCGAGGTAATCAAAGGTAAAGGATTTTATTGTTTTTAAGAGAGTTTTTAAACAGTTGGATCAATTTGTTGTTATTGTAAAGTATGCACAGAAAGAGAGCACATTTAACATGCACAACAGAGCATGATTTACAGGTCTTATATACTCTGTAGCATTGATTGGGAATTTTATCTGAGCCTGAAATGTCATGACATTTTGAGTGGCAAGACTGTAACTGTGTTGAAAGTGATTGGAGAGGGAGGAGGGGATGAGTTGATTTTCCAGCGCATGTTTTGATACATGAGAAATTAAATCTACAGCTGTGTTGAAAACTAAAAGGAGTGTGACACAGCAGGCTGAAAATTTCCAATCATAGATGAGTCTTTTAGGACTTAATGAAGGTTGATGAAAAATGGATGACAGGAATCTAGTGGATGACAGGAAAGTATAATCTGTACTCTTTCAGGGTGGATGGAGCTATTTACCTCTTGAACTAAATCTAACTTGGAAAGGACACCAAATATTTAAAGGAACAGTGCAAAATTACAGCCTGACATTGCTCTTATGAAACACTAAAATGATTGATAGCCAGATTTATTAATAGAACGTTAGAGAAAATAAGATAAGAGAAGGACAAGACTTTATCTCTTTTTCTTTTGGTGACAATACACTATAATACAAAAGTTTGGGATCAGTAATCATTTTATTTTTTTTATTTTTATTTTTTTAATTATTTACTCAGAAAGGACACATTAAATTGATCTAAAGTTGAGTTTTATGTCACTTCGTCTCAAAAGATTCTATTGAGACTGATCCACTCAAGCTACACAGAAAGTCATTTGTACATATGTCTGGTAAAAGTTTTAAAATGAAACTGATGTGGCCATCAGAAGTGAAGTGTGGCAGCTTTTCATCTGTGGTCCCTCTACTGTTCAGACACACTTACTACAGACAGTGTCCCCCGCCCACTGCTATCACTTCAGCATTTAAACTGCAAATAAAGTGAATTATTTGGAGAATAAAACCATTGATTTAAGACAAATGTAGTCTTATAATAATCCCCCTATATGAATATATATGCAAGATATATTCACTGAGAAATTTCTGCAATGAAGGTGAATGACTGATGTGCCCTGCTTTGTGTTTTTCTGCAGGCTGGAGAAAAACACTATCATCCCACATGTGCCAGATGTGCACGGTGTGACCAGATGTTTGGAGAGGGGGAGGAGATGTACTTGCAAGGTAATTTCAAATCAAATTTACATGATTTTATTCAGATACTGAAATTTGCTGATATTTTATTAAAACAAGTACTTCAGTACAATAAATATTGCTTTTATTTAATTAGTAAATTATTTGAATATGACAATTCATGTGTCCAACTGTTACAGATTATATTGAGCAAAAAAGTATAACAATATAATTTTTTTTTTTTTTTAAATTAGCAACAGTTACGGTTGAGGAGATAAATTTGATTTGATAAAACTGATGACACTGCCAAGGATTTTTGAATCATATATAGAGTTTTATACACACTTGTACTGACAAAAACAAGAATGGATTGTATGTTTTGTATTTTAAACGGCAATAGAACTAAACAAGCTCAAACCAGTCTTATTTAAATTGACTTAAATTATAAAGAAGAAAACACACCTTTGACATCATAAGATAAATATGGTTTTATTTATTCTCTTGTGTCCTACCTCAAAGGTTGCAATACTTTAGTATCTTGTTGACCTCTGTTCAGTGATTTACCACAGAAACTCACTGCACTGCAATTTGTCAAACAAGATTTATAGTCAGATGTGCTTTTAGAAAGCGGAATCAGTTAGAAGCCTTTTTTTAATCTGGCTAAAATATAATGAAAGACTGCTGACTCATTCAAAGGCTGAATGATTGTGTTACTTTGTTTATGAATGCCAGTTGATGTGGTAGTATATATGATTATGCTAACTCCACAGAGAGATGATTTATGTGAAATATGTTTGTTGAAATAAGAACATAGGTATTTTAAAGATACAGTGTGCACTATTAAAGAGTATTTAAGTCCCACTTAAAAATGTACACTACTGCATAAAAAAGGTTTTTGAAGTGCCACAGAGGTTGCATTTATTTGATATAAATACAGCAAAAAGCAAACAGATTGATGGCAAAGCTCAGTTCTCAGCAGACTGCGGTGTCACATGATCATTCAGAAATTATTCTGATATGTTAATTTAGTGCTGACAATCTTGTATTATAAATTAAAAAATGATTGTGCTGTTGAGGTTTTTTGTGGAAACTGTAATTTTGTGATGAATGAATATTCGACAACAACTGCATCTGAAATACTTGAGACAGTTGTAATGTTACCAAAACAAACTTGATCAGTACAAAGCAGTCTTACAGAATAAAATTATTAATTTCTTTTAAAAATCAATACTGAGTTTACATTTTATCTACCTATTATGAAAAAACATTTTTGAGCAAAAGGATGTAATTAATGTTATGATTAATGTGATATACTATATACTATACTTGTAGCCAACCGACATCATAAATCCACTAATAATGACACCAAATTAATTCCTTAAGTGGCTCAAGAAAGTGAAATTGAACCATTTTGAGTGTCAAATACTTCTTAGAGCCAGCATATTTTTAATATGGACTTGTAAATTATTTTTGGCTTTCTCTTTCATAGGTTCTTCCATCTGGCATCCTCCTTGCAGACAGGCAGCGCGTATGGAGGAGAAGAGTAAGGTAAATCTAAGCAAACTATAAAACTGGGACTGAAGACAGGAGGGGTGAATTCCATAAACAGCTGCAGCACAAAAACCTGCACATAATGCACCACTCTGCAAGTTGGAGGTTTTCTCAATGCAAATTATGCACGATTGTATTGTTAACAAATGTACAAAAATTCTTAAGAGAATCAGGCACTAAATCAACGCAGACTTTGTGTGCAAATAAACACTGCCACCAGCGGATCCACAATATTTATTGACTTGAATGTCATTAAAGACTAAAGTTTAGAATCAGTGAGGGACTCTAAATACAGTCAGCAGAGGTGTGGGATTTTAATTTTGTCCCTTAATATGTTGCAAATTAACAATGAGCTCTGGTTTAGGTAGCTGACGTGCTCTGAAGTATATGATGCAAAATTCTTTAATATTAAATCCAGCTAGTTAATCAAAGGTGATGTGCACTATGTGGAAGTGCTTCACTGTAACAACCCTTTCCCTGCAGAAACATGTGCGGATTCAGCTCAGTGATCTCCATTCCAATGTACCTGAGCAGGTTTGTGACATGCGGCCCTCTCCCCTCTGCATGGGCTTACTTCCCAACCTGCTTTTAGTTTTATTAGAATGCTCACTAAAGTCCTAAAACAGGGCTGTCAGGCTACCATAGGCTACCACCACTCCCACCCAGACAAAATCAAGAACCAAAGAACAGGTTTTAACATCCCCTGGACAACTACTTCAAAATGAGTGTGTGGCTAAAGAGAAGACACTGTGAATCAATGCTGAATTAATTACTTGTAAATAAAATCACATATAAATCTTTTGTATGATTGTAACAAGTTACTTAATGTTTTTTTTGTTGTTTTTATGATTGCTCTGTATTTGTTGATTTTAAAAATAAAAGACCATTTTCCCTTACGTAAGTGTGCAACTTACAGTAATCTACCGTTTGCCACCTAAACTGACATTCTCAATAAGAATTATTATTATTGCAGGATAATCAAGGTTGACTTGAGAATATAAGCCTTGTTATAGAATATTTCTTCTATATCTTACTTTACAATTTATATTAAAACTCTTAAAACCAAAGTTTTATAGGTTTAATGAGAAAAATATTTACTATAGCATGTTTGTTTACTTTTTTCTGATAAAATACAGATTATTATTATTTTATATTGCATTGTACTCTGTATCAGTTCCTGCATAACACACAAAAAATATTGTTCTGTCCTAACGGCAAAACCTTCTCTACCTTTCTGTTGTTTCCTTCATAACCTGTGTGAAAACTGATAAACTGTTCTTAGTGCTACACAATAGTAACAGCCACAATGGAATTGTGCTATAATCACTCATTTTACAGGATTTTAATTGAGTCAACAAAATGCCTTAGAACTTTACCAAGTTGTTCTACTGCCATTTTGGCCACTGTTCCTTTTATGGTTTAGTGTATTTGTTTTTGTCACCTTGTTTTTGTTTCCAGGTGACGAGAACCTCCTCTGAGAGCATCACCTCTGCTCATGCCTCCAGTGCATCAGGCTCCCCTAGCAGAGTTATCTATGTAAGTGCATTTGACAATGATTTTTTATTGCTTTTCATTTGTTCATGATCACCACCAGTGGGCAGCAACGCACAAACCTATGCAGAGAGAGTTTTAAAACCATAATGTTGCTCTTTTTTTTTAAGGCAAAGCTGGGTGATGAACTTCTGGACTACAAGGACTTGGCTGCTCTTCCTAAAATCAAAGCCATCTACAATATTGACAGACCTGACATGCTTTCATACTCACCCTATGTGAGCTACCCAGTGGAGGACAGGACTTTTGGAGAGGTACAAGCATACCCTCACACAGGCTTACATGAGGGAATAACGCATATATGTCTTCTATTTGCTGATTAGTTTCTGATTTTTTACATTGTTGATAGTTTCTTATCTTTATAGGTGACTTAAAAACAAAAGGATTGCATAATAACTCATACGACAGCTACAGCATTCATTTGTTTCAATAGTGCCAATTTTAAATGCCATCATCTTTACTCATCATCCAGTTTCATCGCAACATAGCTTGGGAAAAAAACATTATTTTACTAATTCAATAAAGTGTTAGAGTACGGTAGCACTTTACTTGAAGCGGTGTGCATAAGACTGACATGACACCTTCATAATCAAGACATGACATACGTCATGAATATGAAGAAGGATCAATGCATGTTTATGACAACTGTTATGAAGTGTTATTCGCTCAGTTATGTTATTTTTAATGCAAAGATGACATTGTTGGAGATGCCTTTGTGATGACAACTTGACATAAACCAATACATCATAACCTGTCAGTGTATTAACACTTCATGACATTTTATAACATTTTAATAACAAATTAAATTTATACCACTATACTTGAGGTCAAGAAAAGTATTCATGATTCATGAATTTGACATAATATTGACACTTAATGACATTTTGTCATACAGTGCAGTTGCACTTGGGCGCCCGCTGTTGAATCCCGACTCAAGGACCTTTCCCGATTCCGCCCCCTCTCTCTCTCCCACTTCACTTCCTGTCAATATTGATCTGTCCTATCATAATAAAGGCTAAAAATGCCAAAAAATCTTTGTTTTTCAAAACTTAAAATGACATTTTAATGACAAATTCAATTTGTACCTCTGTCATAACGCTGCAGCCCACAAGATCCACAGGGCGTGGTTCAATCCAAATCCAACTCCTCCCACCTTACATATACCTAAACCCACCCATCTCCACCCCTAAACCTACCAATCTCCACCCCCTAGATGTGGATCCAACCACGCCCCAATGGATCTTGTGGCCTGCAGCGAGCCCTACTTGCATGACATAGACACTGACAGGTTATAATGTATTGGTTCATGTCAAGTTGTCATAACAAAGGTATCTCAAACAATGCCATCTTTGGATTAAAGATGACATAACTGAGCGTATGACACTTAATGACAGTTGTCATAACATGCATTAATCATCCTTCATATTCATGACACATATCATGAATTATGGAGGTGTCATGCCAGTCTTTATGCACACCCCTTCAAGTAAAGTGTTACCAAATCTTATTAAGTTTGATTTGATTAGACATGATTTTTTATTATTATGTTGTATCAATGTTAATTAAACCATTAAAGTGAAACGTATTAAAAAACTTTTAATAAATTGTTGTTAAATTCTGCAAGTTACATGATTTCAAGTAATCAGACACTTTTGGTCATTAACATCTCATTTATCCATTAAGAAATTAAAAGCAACCAGAAAAACAAATTAAAAATTCAACTGATTTCATAAGACCCTAGAATGAAATTTTGTTAACCTTTTAATAAATGGTTAAATTCAATACGTTTTAGTATTTTAATTAATTAGACATGCTTTAATAAATTAATAAAGAAAAAAAGAAATTTGGGGTTAAATACATTTTTTACGTTTTTTGTATTGAAACTGGAGTGAATTATGTGAGGCCCACAATCCTCTCCAGGGTGAGATAATGCAGACCGACACTGACGCCTTCCAAATGAAAAACAAATGAGCTGAACTCAAGACAAACTTTGGTTCATGTTCTAATGCTGATCAGAACCAGCTTCTGTTTTTCAATATTGTAATAGCAGAGAGGAGTCGGATAAACAAGTGTTTGCGGCAGGAATGTTTTATAATATATATATATATATATATATATATAAAATAGAATAAAAAAAAATAAAAGTTTCAGTTTTAAATTTGTTGTACTATTTGTTGTATATTATTTTATCTCAGTTCATTTTCAAGTATTTTTTAATGGTTTTAATTTTAGTTTAGGATAATAGCCATGGACTTCTTTTAGGTCCTCAAAAGTTAAACAAAATAAATAAATAAATGAGCTCTGCTATGACTAGCACAGCTGTCATTCATTAAATGACTGAATATTAATTTAGTTGTGAATAGGTGGTACTTTTATAATTACAAAATACTTAACGTGACATCAGCGCAGTGTAATTCCTGAAGCGGGCATTTTTGTAGCTTTTTCAAAAGAGCAACAAAAATCCTGTTCTTTAGGATAAATATAATATGTCACCTTTAACACGACAGGGTGAAAGAAAATACTTGTGAGAAATGGAAAATGCGCGCACACACACACACTCACCAAGTTGGACGGTATGGATGCATAGTTGGGAAAGCCCAACACGTCACGTATAAACGTCTCATTACAGCACTTCCCCACCCACAAATACATCACCTAAAGAGCAAAGGGCAGAAACCACAGTGTAGAATTAATGAGAGAAGCTCTATCCTGAGAACTTGTGTGGTTTTGTGTGGTTGGTAATGCTTACACTGCCACAGTCCATGAGGAAGGCCCCCTCTCTGGTGAGTTTCTCTGCAGTGAGCTGCAGTAACGGAGGCTGAGGGATCACAGAGTCATTCAGGTGCAACGCCGCCTACAGAACAGATACGTTTTGAAAAGCGCAGCTGAAATCTGACTAGCAGTTGGCAGAGATTTTTGATGACTGTCAGATTAATATGTGAAGTTTTAGAAAAAGCATATACTCCCTTGAAGAGGCATTCATTTTGTTTGTTTGTTGTAGTGTCACAATACAACAACAATTTAATCTATTGAAGTCTGAGAATGATGCATAAAATGTGAGTAATTCTAAAAATGGAAAAGGGGATTGTGAATAACTTTGCAAATGGCAGAAAATGATTACAGGTGGAAAAGTAAATCCTTATTAAAATCAATTTAGGTTAGAAGTAGGGCTGCACAATGAAATAAAATCAAATCAAAATCAAGATATAGGTCACTTATAACATGCCAGCCATCTTCTCAAACTGTCATGAGAAGCACTTATAAACTGATTGCTGACAACAAAAGAGACCCTTTAATAAATAAAAGATAAAAAATAAACAATTTAAAAGAAATAGTACTACTAAAATGCTTTTAATAAAGTAAAAAAAAGTTTGATATGTTTGCAGCTATCGTTTGATATGTCTTTGCATGTTGTCTTCTAGGGAGGCTTTTTTTTTTTTTTTTTTTTTATCATGAAGCAATTTACAGAAAACTCAGGGCCAGCACTCCCTGAATGACCTGGGATTAAATCTGTTGTTCAAAGGCTCAATGGCAACAGATGCTGGTAAGAAATATTAATCAGTAGGGATGGACTCCACAATCCTGCATCATTACATTCCACATCTGTATGAATGCGTGTTACCTGTTCGGTCATGTTGTCGATGCGGTACAGGTCCGGATGAACCATGCGCATGATCTGCTGCAACGGCTGACTCTTCAGCTCACACATGGAAAACACTCGCTCATCCAGGCGGGTGCTGGTGCCGGTCCGTAGAGCTTTCTGAAGGACCAAACACGCAGAATAAATAGTATATCAAATGTTTAATTTGAGAAAAAACAACTATTTACAGATTTGGGGTTTTCTCCCCTTCACTTTTTCCCCTTAGAAACAGATCTGATCCTTTTAAAAGCTTTTGAACGACGTGTGGTTAGTAAGTGAATTTCTATTGGTGCATGTGCATACAGTGCCCCCACCTGTTTGAGCAGAGCAAGTACATAAAGAGGGAAGAGACGCAGGGCGGCAGGGGCGATCAGGCCGGAGGGCTGGATGTTCGAGCCGTTAGCACGATATGCTGTTAAACAATCCACCACAGCATTAACTAACGCGTCTCTCGCATCAGACAGACTGGAGGCGATGGAGCGATCGATAGCTGCGAACAGATACAGAAATAATGTTTCCAGCAAAGCAAAACAAACAGGAATCAACAAAAATGAAAACACAACTCCATAGTGATAACAATATAGTTTTAACATCATGCTGGTGAAAAAATGCTCTCACTTGTATATATAAACACACACATGTACGTATATATATATATATATATATATAATCAACAGGACAGTGTCCACAATATATTGACATAATATACAGCACTTAAAATGTCAATGTGCTTATTCTACTAACCCATGTTGGCCAGAAGGCATGAGATGGCCTGGATATCAGCTCCAGCAAACACTTCACTCAACTGACTGACCACAGGCAGACACAGGGTGTGCACTCGGATTCGACGTTTACCTGTCAATTATAAACACAAACCAATGAGAGGAAACCTTTCTCAAGTTTGTGGGAGTGGTCGGATGTTGTAAACACGGCAAAAACGGATTAGCATAAATGTGCAAAATGCTTGATTACCTTTACTGGACGTATAAAGAAGAGCAGCCTGAAAACACGCGAGTGATGTATCAGCTAAACTCTCTTCGATTGACATCTGCACAGCGAAACCAGAGTCTGGGTTCACATTGGCCAGAGAGAGCAAATCAGTGGAGCGCACAAAGAAGTTGCCATGGAAAGTGTGGATGGACAAGCCTGTTGACCAATCAGAGAAAGAGTCTTGAAAAAGAGATGCGAGTTCACAGGGCCCTGCTGATACTGGTTAACGGAAGTGTCAATCAAAGCAATTGTGGCACAGAATTAGACTGTGTAACTCCGCCCCCTCACCTTTGGTGCACCTGATCCTCATGACGGCTTCAAAGCCAATCTTTCTAGTGAGGTATCGCTGCAGATCTTTCTGGAATTTCTGTCTCTGCGCCGTATTGTGAATGTGATGGAAAGACGGGTAGTAAAAGACACTGCCGGCTGAGTATTTGGACACACATGCTGCACAAGAAGAAAAAAGATGTTTTGCAAATTTGGGACACATATTAGAGCTGGGAAAGAACATTAAGTGTGTGTTTACCTAAAGAAGCCAGGTCTGCATACTGAGAGCTCAGTAAGAACAGATCCACTCCGATCTGCTGTCCAGAACAGTCCAGAGCCAGTTTCTTGTAAAAGTCTGTGGCAGGACCCAAGTGCTGGACGTTCTGAACAGAAACAAGCCAACAAAAACACTCAAAACACATTCACTGAAACATAAAAGTATCTGTATTTTTATTTGTAAAAAGCACAAGTCTTAGATACTTTTGATTCATTTAAACAGATGCAGAGTCAACTTCCAAACAGAGTAACTGCAAGTTTAAAAGACTCAAGACATGTTTTATTGAATACATACATATTTATTAATATATAACTACATGAACCAGTTTCAATACACAAAAATTGGAGGTTTATAACTGATTTTGCTAATACAATAATAATGTGGTTAAAGAAAGGCAATTTGTTTGTGCTATACCAGAAAAGTTATAAACAAATCATATTAGGTTATAATAATAATAATAATGTATTTTTGCTAAAAACTAGAAAACTCTATCTGGTTTAATCCTGCTAAAAATCACTTCAAAAGTTTTCTCGCAGGGTTAAAACCGGCACCATCTAATAAAACGTGTCAGAGATGAGTTTTTTTGTTCACAGAGAGAAGCCACAAGACCTGGCATTGAATTAAACTGCAGTTTTCTTAAAAATATCAATAATATCCCAAAAAACTTGATGTAATGCAGAACCTTTAATTATAAACAAGCCTGAAATAAACACTACCAGCTGCTCATTTAAAAAGATAACAAGATAAAATATTTACTCCTAAAACCATCTACATAATAGACTATAAACACCATAAAGTCCTAATTCAAAGGCAGATCAAAAAGAACCCCTTGGCATAAATGTGTGGTATTTACTGATTATAAACTGTGCAAAAGCACCGCATTTGGACTTTGTACATTCAGTGCTCACATTTATTTCATATGCAGGGTCAGAAAACTCTCGGATTTCATCAAAAATATCTTAAAATGTGTTCCAAAGATTAACAAAGGTCCTACAAGTTTGGGATGACACGAGGGCGAGTAATTTTCATTTTTGGGTTATTATTTTGTTATAGTATTTACAACTTTATTTATTTCAATTTGCAAACTAAATTTAGGACTTTTTTTTTTTTTTTACTTTTAACTCAATGTTTATGGCTGGAATATTTATGAAGTTGTGACTTCAACTTAGAGCCAATTTCTATGCAGGCAAATGTTAATTCCTTTACAACTGGCTGAAAAAACCTCCCGTATTCTAAACACTGAGCATCCACTGCTATGAATGTTTGCATCCATGCATGAACAGGATCTTTTTAGGTTGAATGATGATTCAGGAGCAGTACCTTGGTGCTGGATCTGAGGTTGGGGTCTTCCCGTGACTGCAGGAGTCCAGCGCCGAGGGTGGGCAGCTGGGTTTGAAACACGGACACCCGGCCTCCTGTCGGGGACATGAGTTTATACGCCGCCTGCAGAGCCGGACCCAGGGCGCTCTGAGTCTCACGTGTGTGCGCGAACATTCCCGGCAGTGCATTGAGCAGGTCCTTCACCAGCTGTGAGCACATGAACAAACGCACTTTCTGTCAGATAACGTAGCTGCAAAAACAGTGTCGCATATCAAAGCTTATGTGATACAGAGATATGAAGTCGGCAAATGGTAACACAAATACAGCCGACCTCGCACACACAAAGATATAAGGTCTTAAGATACACAGAGAGAGAAAATGATAAGATTCAAACCTCTTTACTCTCTTTGAGATTCACCAGCAGACTGTCATGTGTTGGGATGAAAATATCTAGGGAAGAAAAAAAACAAAAAACAAAAAAAAAAAACATCACTTAATCACTCATAAGATGCAACAGAATGAAACAAAAAGGCAATATTGTATGGTATATATGTGAAAGGCAATATAGTGTATGTGTGAAAATATTGATTTCTGACCAAATTCTGATGTAAAAGCAATCATTAGTCATGAACGTCAGATATTAATAAACAATTAATATTACAATATTAATATATTCTAAATATAAAAGTAGAACAATAGAAATACACACTGTGACAAAAATATTCCAGACATAAAACTAGTTTTATATATTTTTATTTTGGAAATAATCTCTTCATTTATATATATATATATTAGTGCTGGGCAATGATTAATCGCGATTAATCGCATCCAAAATAAAAGTTTTTCTTTACA
>JAUCMS010000063.1:25214-38127 GCA_032357445.1 Enteromius radiatus
CGTACGCCACCTATGTTAATACGATTATGCTTGCTGCCATTATGAGCTTAATCGAATTATTATAATCGAAGTATTGCGTTTACATGAGGTAAAGTTTAAACCAATTCCAATTTTCAATAGCCTACTTTAAACCTATTTTTAATAATGTTTTATCGTCATGTTCATCAATTACAGAATTACAATAAAATCAATAGGCTACAGTTGATTCATATTATGGTATGATTATCATACATTTAATTCCATTGTAAATTATTTTGTAGGCTATAAAAACCATGTTGGTAGGTTGGGTTTTAGGAGACATGGCGGCATTGGTCTTGTTAGAGGATATTGCCAACCGTGCAATACGGAGAGAAAGAGTTGTTGCTTTAGGAATGAGCTCATTTTATATTTTTTAACAACAAATAGGAAGATCTGTGGCAATCTTCATGAAGGTTGAAATCCCTTCCTTAGATGCTATCTCTATGTCAAGAACAATGGCTTGGCTTCTCCAGTAGCGATGTACTCACTGTTGGTCCCTGCGGGTGCCAAGGTAAGCGAATTCGTGCTGGGGCGTTGGGAAGGTTTGACCTTGCATAGCATTTGTTGATTTGCAGTGCAGTTGGTTGTGACGGGGTTCAGGTTGTGGTGCTGTCCATTGGACCCCAGTTTGTTGTCACAACATAAATCATAGGGACGGACAGACAGGGAACGTCTCGGTTACGTAGGTAACCCTTGTTCCCTGATGGAGGGAACGGAGACGTTATGTCCCCCTGCCACAACCTCGAACCATCGCTGGGGTCAGGGACTAGTTCTTAGCTCCTCAGCAAAACCTGATGAGAAGTTGCACCTGTCGTCTATTTATTACCGTATGACAGGGAGTGGCTCAGGATGCAAATTCCACTAGCCAATTTTCATTGGTATGTTCTCTTAATCTGAGAGTATCTGGGGTCCCAGCAAGACACCAGTCTATTGTCACAACATTACATCTCCGTTCCCTCCATCAGGGAACGAGGGTTACCTACGTAACCGAGACGTTATCTTTATAGTTATTTTTAAAGTTGTTGTTGTTGGCTTTAGTCTTTATAGCCTTTTTTTTTTTTTTTTTTTTAATTAAAAATTAAATTAAATTAAATATGGTTAAAGTGTACTGCTGAATGTACATGAATAACCTTTTTTGGTAGACTAACATTTATTTTAAATCCTGTATGTCATGTATTTACCTATATATATATATATATATATATATATATATAATATTTGCAATAGCAGATATTACATATATTAGCAGCTGAGCTCATTTAAAATATATCAACTTTAAGTGTAATATCAAACAACACAATACAGTTAAAATGATACTACTTTACATGTGTTTTCGTATGTTAGTCAACGTCAAAATAATTGAAAGCATAGCATAATGGATGATATACTTTAAAGTAACACTTATAATTTGATATTATTACATGTGTTTTTTTCAAGTCTACATAAGAAACAGTCATGAAAGTGTACTCTCAGTAAGTACACTTAAGTGTCTGCAAATACAGTTTTTAGTACAATGCAAGTGCACATTTAATGCATTTAAGCACAGTTATGCTTAATTCATTTGAATGTATTTCTTTCTGTATTTGTTTGGAAATAGACCAGAATAAGTTGGATGAACCTGAAGAGTGAGATGGATGGACAGTCTCCAGATCTGGACCCCAGGACCTCCACCCACAGCTTACCCACTGATATGTCTCAACCCAGTCAGTAACCTTTTTTAAAGTCATGTCAGTTCATTAGTGGCCATCATCCTAACATTTCAGAGCAGCTATTTTTTTTGTAGTAAACAATGAAAAATGATAACAGCCGCATTTAATTAAAACCATATTTGCGTTTACTTTGTAAAATACAGTTAACTATACAATAATATGCTTATTTTTAAAACTTGATCGTGATTTAAAAACTGCATTTTTCAGGCTGTTCAAGTTCATTTGCATGCCCTGTTCAGAGTAAGTGCAAACATGGTTTTAACTAAAAGGCTGGGCTTTCACTACTACAGCTACCATATTGATATTGATTTTTTAAGAATTTTTCATATCCTCCTTTTAAATTGTCTTTGCTTGTCCTTCCCTTGAACATAATACTAAAGTAACATGCCATAAATCTTTCTAAATTCTCTGTTTTTCAGACTTTCCATACAATAAGTCTGCTTCGCTGCCAGGATATGGGCGGAACGGAATATACAAGGTAAACCTTATAAGACCTGATATCTGCACACAAACAAAGCACCCCACAAACCTTTTAACACACCATCTGTATGTGATTTTTGGGAGTATATGTGAGCTGGGGTCACAAATGCTGTCATTCGCTCTCTCAGCAGTGAAGAATGTTGTTTGATCCTAGTTGGATTTGTCAAACCCAGCTGCTGGGACACAGAGGGCTGTTGTAATCGCGCACATCAGGAAACACAGTCACAGATCAGTTAGTGTAGAGATTTAGATGAGGAAGCTATAATGCTCAGAGGGTGTGCCTGTGCTTGCATGCAGTTAGAAGTGTGTCTTGTTCCCACCCTCTGGCTGTTTTCCATGTTCGGCTTTGATCTTAAAATCTGGCTCCTTTAGTGGAGTATCCTCTGTATCGAAGAGAAAGATGTGCTTCCACGGCACGCTCTTTATTAAAAATCTGATTCAGATCTTTTGCCAATGTTTTCTTTTTCTTTGAGAACAGTCTGAAAGCTTCTCCTGTACACTAGGTGGCAGTATTTTGTAACGATTCTTTGTATCTGGACAATAAACTACCTGAAAATAGAAATATTACCCATTCTTTATATGTAATCTGGTCTGACTTAGTGTCATGTTTCGCTTTTACTTTCCACAGGCTTTCATAAAGGCATGTGAAATGGAGAGCTGGTCATAGATGAATATTTACAA
The DNA here is from genome assembly GCA_032357445.1 of Enteromius radiatus. Taxonomy (NCBI): domain Eukaryota; kingdom Metazoa; phylum Chordata; class Actinopteri; order Cypriniformes; family Cyprinidae; genus Enteromius; species Enteromius radiatus. The sequence goes on from JAUCMS010000063.1 coordinate 28,103, forward strand.
CCAAATCCACCGGCAAGCTCCAGCCACAAAGATTCAAGCCTCTGTCTGTTCTAGACTTTAACCTTTAACCTCAGGAAATGAAAGAAAAGCTTTCACAGTTATAGCAGCTGCTCTGTTTATACGCAATATTGTTACTCTCATTTGATAGTAGCAAAATAAATAATGAAGGCATGGTGGAACTGAAATCGGTTCCTTTGGAACATGAATGTGCTTGTAGTTGAAAAAAAAAATCTATTGTTTTGATATTGTCATGCATTCCTGTAAATAAATGTACTCTGTATATAATTGTAAATATGCTATGTCTTGTCATGCAGGCGGCTGATCTTGGTGAGGATGATGGCGATCATGACTCATCCTGGAGTGGAATGAGAGGTGAGTATTTAACTTGCATAGAAAAATTGACAAATTGCCTTTTTTTGCCACACAAAAATTAATTACTCTATTTTGTCTTTGTCTCTGTTTATTTAATTTAATTTTTTTTTATCTTTTTCCTGTTTTCCCATGCTTCTCAGAGTACAAGGTGAGTTCTAATAGAATGCTATAGTTTTTCAAGTCTATCAATTTAACATTTTGTAGAACAATAATTAACTTTTGGGTGGCGAGTCCAAAATAGGTGACTGGACTCCTATCAGGGAAAAACAAGAAATCGAAAGGAAAACAACCAAATGCAGCTATTCTTAAAAAAAAAGTAAAATAAATTACTCACCCTCATGTCATTTCAAACCCGTAAGACCTTTGTTCATATTTAAAACACAAATTAAAATATTTTCTGATGAAACCTGAGAGCTTTTTGACCCTGCATAGACAGTAACAAAACTGACATGTTTAAAGCCCAGTAGGGACATTGTTAAAATCAAGTGTGCCACAATAGTTCTCAAACGTGAAGCCATCGCCTCTTGATCGCTCCCAGGTGGATGGTCCCAGTATAGGTCATAAACCCCGCCCTCTCCATGTAATCAAATGGGACGTGAAACAAACTAAATAATTCAATTTCATTTTTTAACACTTGCCAAGTTTGATTTTAGTTAGTTATGTGATGCTATAAAAACTGGAGTGTGATGTCATGATTGACAGCTGAGAGTGACTGCTTCTCTGAGTGAACTGAAGCACCAACAGACCTTTTCGGGATCTTCAGGAAGAGAATGAAGTTGTATTTATTTTAACACAAGTTAAAGTCTCTTATATGGCAATCAGCAGACAAAAATTGGACCACTCAGGCTAATTTAAGAAAGGCATAATTTAAGGGCGGCTGTTTGCGTTCGACTCAGCGGGAGTGTGGGAGGGCCGCGACTCCACTCTCTACTGCGCAGACTCTGGTCCCAAATCAGCGCAATATGGCCATGCCCTTTTGAGACAATAACGGGTTCACTTTTCTTCAATGGAAGTGAATGAAGGTGCGATAACTTCTCTTTTCATGTCAGTCTTCGATGTGCATTCATGAGAGTACCACTAGAGTAGTACGCACTGAAGAGAAGAAATTGTCATTTTCTTTGCCGACAAAAAAGGATTCTTGTAGCTTCATAACATTACGTTTCGAACACTGATGTCACATGGACTATTTTAACAATGTCTTTACTCGCTTTCTGAAACTTAAATATATCAGTTGTGGTACTGTCTATGCAGGGTCAGAATGCTCTTGGATTTCATCAAAGATATCTTTTTTAAGTTCTGGAGAGGTTTTACAGGTATGGTCTTAGAGACATGAGGCTGAGAAATTAATGACAGAATTTACAATTTTAGGTTTCAACTGTCCTTTTTGAATACAGTTTCTTTTAATATGCTGGTGCTCAAGAGTTCAAAGAACATCTTACGAGTGCATCTCACATGTAATTGTGTGTATTTTACATGCATGTATGCTGCAGGTCTATCCCTACGACGTGCTAGCTGTGAGCCACAGAGTCCGAGTAAAACTACCACGTGATGTGGACCGCACCAGACTGGAGGTAATATTTTATTAGAGCTTCAAGTAGACCACTTTCCTTCTTTACTTGGTCAGTTTGCTGAATCATACTCTGTCACATGCTGTAAATGAGTTTACTCAGTGGTTTGTTTGGTGTGAATATTGTACATTTTTAATTGATTGCACTTATGATTGAGTGATGATTATGATTGATCTTTTTAATATGGAGAATGGGTTGACTTATTTCTGTTTATTTTTTTTTCTTTTTAATCAGCATTAATCTTGATCAAAGTACCAAGAAGGCAGCCAGGCAAAGAGTTGTGTATGAGTGTTTGTGAGGTTATGGCTTTAACGGACTACAGTCCAACACATAATATATCCTCAATGTTCCTGCACATTGTGTCAGTGTTATTAGTGGGTTTAAATGGAAAAGGAAAGAGAAATATCTGGCTCACTTTAACTTCAGCATGAGTTACGAGAGATGTTGATTTACTGATCCCACTCCCTAAAACTGTTAGTTTGGAATCACTGTGGTTAAAATTGCAATATCTGAAAATGTGTGTTTGCCATCATATGACTGTTGTCCTGATGTAAGAGGCACATGTCACATCTGTTTGAATTGAGCATGATTTGAGTCAGTCTCCCAGCGGGAGACACTTGCAACACCCAAAACTTTCCAAAGACGGTGATTTCAGCAGCTTTTTTGGAGCGGTGCAAGATACCCACACATCTGCAAGTGTTACAGTACCACATACGACAGGGCCTAAAAGAATAAAGATTTATACGGATCCATTCTGGAATGGTTTAAACCAAAATTGAGGTCATAGGCTTCAAAGCCTTGCAACTTTCTGAGTGGTGCTCGTAATCCTGATTGTGCTAAAGGCAATGAATGTCCTCAACCATTGCAAAGCTTTAGGTGACACATGCACATAGATGGTTGTAATCATTGTCATTATTGTATTATTATTTGTTTGCTCTGTATTTAATCTGTAATGACGTTTGTGCCATTTCGATATTGTTAGCAGAATAAACAGTGCTTAGAATCCTGGCAGACATCCTTTGGGTTTGTTCTGATTAAGCTTTGATTAGCTGTTCGACAGTGTTATTTTAGGCCTTTATAGATGGATGACTATATCATGGAGCTATTCTGCATGCCTTAAAGTGATTATGCATCAGTTTAAATACATTTTTACTTCTTCTTTTAAAACCTATATAAAGGAGTTGTCAGAATTTCCAAGTTGTACGTTTACATACAATTAAAATGGATTTCAATAATTTAAGTTTTTTTTTTTTTTTAATGAATAATATTTCTATTTTGGTCTGTTCCTTACACAGAGATTTCATATGGTTCCAAAAGATTTGGAATTAGGGTTTAATGATTTTGGGGGACAACCTAATTAAATATTTTCTGATAAAAATGGAAAATTAGATTTTAAAAAAAGCTTATGGTTTTATGAATATGATGAAAAGTTTGATGAAAAATTAATAACGATTAGAAAATAATAATAATGAAAATACTATTTTATTTCTTTTAAAAAAAAACATCTACAATAAAATAAGAAATAATATATTAATAATATAATTAATATAGTAATAATTATAATAATATTTTCACAATATATCCCCGCCGGTGCATAAAATATTTGAAATGGATATATATTTATTTAATTAAATCACAGCTTTTGTAGTTTTATAACTGCTCTAAACCATATCATTATTTTATGTCATTTTTTCTGTTAACCATTCATCTCCATTGCAGATAAGTGCAGTGTGAACATTTCCAAATCTATTTTATTGTGTCTCTTAAATTTTTCAAAATTGATTTGTAAAGTTTTAAGATTCAATTAACCACATTTATTGTAATTCTTATTATTTCAGAGGCACCTGTCACCTGAGGACTTCTACAACGTATTTGGGATGACCATTGAACAGTTTGACCGTTTGGCCTTGTGGAAGAAAAATGACCTTAAGAAGAAAGCCCGCTTGTTTTAAATCCCGCCCAATCGCTTGAAGGAAAGCAAAGATAAAGAGAAAACCTCTTCTCATCCATCCTGAGTGCATGGAGGATGAGTGTGAGAGAAATATATATGCACCTCCATTCTGCTGCATACAGTAGCTACTGTCATCCCATCTCACGCTGAGGAAGAGGGAGCGCTTTCACAACGCTGTTTGCCACCTAGCTTTGTTCGTGAACGCCGCACCACATGGTCTGAATGTTACTCTGATATTCCAGAGAGTCAGAACTAACTTCTCCACCTTGTTCTTCTCTTCGATTGTCTTTGATCTTTCTCCCTCTGTCTTTGTGATTACTGCATTGTACTCTCTCTTTGTGGAAAAAGCACTCAATATTGATATAAGCCACTTTCTTTACATTTTATACCGTTGAAAAACATGGCCAACCAGCTCTACTTGTACGTCTTTTTGCTATGTAATAATATCCATCTTCCCCTTTCCCTTTGTTTTTATTTTTGACTGCAGTGAATGTTGTCCAACGTTTTGGTCTTGTCCTCGTCTACTCATATTGTGTCTTTCTCTCGTCTCTTCCTGCCTGTTCCTCTTCTTACCTCCTAGACATGATACTCAGCCACTGCTTGGACTGTAATATCTATCATGTAATATCAGCTTTATGGAAGCTCATTCGCCCATGGCTTTAGCATGACCAGGCCAAAGACTCAATCGGCAACAAAGCACCTTACACGTGACCTAACCAGACGCGACGCAATAAAACGACAAGAAAAAAAACCTCCTCCGTGACCTTTTTTTTTTTTTTTTTGTCCTAACCGGCTTTGATCGTGAGAAGCTAAAAGCGACAGGACACAGCATGATGCAGGCTAGCCCCGCCCACTGTGAAATCTCATTGGTTCCTAAGAACCGCACATCTCATTGAGTGTGATTCTGTCACATCACGCATCAGTTTTTTCGACCTTGTCGTATTGCGCCTGGTTAGGACACCGTGTTAGTTCATATGTTTAATAATCTTTACTGTTGCTGAATGACTGTGAGTGCAAACAGCTGGAACGATGCTTTTGTGTTATATTATGTATTTGTTCGCTTTTTCAGGTCAATGTGCAATTCATCATGAGATCACAGTTATTCAATAAGACCTTTAGAGTTGATATCTGGACTTCACACACAGTACTCTCTCCATATATATCGTGCGCAGTACATATGGCCATGAACTCAAGCATTCTTATTATTTTAATCCACACAAATGAAAGTGCTCAAGGCAGAGTAAACCCTTATTTTTGTATGCATTTTTGTTTTCATACAGATTTTTGCCAGATACTTTATTTTCCATTTGCAAATAATTGCAACATTGACTTTAGCATGGAGCCATGCCAAAGCTAACAGATTCTGTAGCAATTAGCAAAACTAATACAACATGACACTTAATAAAGCATGCAGTTCCCTGGCGCTTCATTTAAAACCCAAATATGATTGTTTTTCTTCTGCTTTTTTTTGATTGTTAATAAATGTGTGTGCAGTATATTGATATTAATGTCTGTTACACTTCTCATGTCACCCTGTAGGCATGCAGTGCATTTACTAGAAGCATCATGTAATGACTTCATAATGGACTTTTAAGATTAATCATGACATGTTGTTTGATTTGAGATCTTATTGAGCGATTGTTTTGTTTCTTCAGACACATTCTTAAGTCGCACCACGTCTGTTCTTCCTCTCATGCCAGTGACTCAAATTTGCAAAAAAAGAAAGGTATTTTGTCCTTTTAATTACATGAATACATTACATAAAGATGTCAGAAATCTGGAACTGTTAAAAACCACCGCCTCATTCAGTAAACTAAGTTCTGAGGAATGATAACCATGTGTAACATGTGCCTATATCTTGTACAATATCAAGGCATCTTTAGATTTTTTTTAAACCGCTCAGCAGGGAAACTCAGATTGTTTTGCTTTGTTGATTGTGAAAGTATGGCATTTCTAAGTAATGGTGTGTGTGTGTGTGCTTATCTCGTTCTTCAGGGTCATAATGTGAAATTTTTCATGTAGTAAATTTCAGCCTTCATCGGCCATGCCAAAATCTGTTGTTTTGGGGAAAATACAGTACAGCGAAGCTTGTCTGAAACACATGAACGTGTTTCGATTTGAGTGCGTAGGTGGGAGCCTTCCCAGAAGAACCACGTTGAGCTGCGGAGGGCGAATGTGTAAGTCTTATTTGAACAGCTGTAGAAACACGCTCGCGTGTGGGTGTGAGTCCTCTCAGCCAACAGCTCAGCAGTCCAATAGTTCAGACTAGGTGAGTTTAGATCAGTGTGTGTTCGATCAGCTTCATTCTTCAGCATAGCACTGTTCTAACCTTTAGACCCAAGTGGAGACTAAACAGGGTGGCCATATCTGCATCTGCATTTCTGTGTATGGTTTGCATTTGGGAATCATTTCAAAATTTGTTTTCCTTTGTGTGCGTGAAGTCTCTTGGTCTGGATGAAAGCAGATGTAGGACTGTGACCCAAGAGAACTCTGACCCGACAGTTTTGAGAGCTGCTTTCCTACTTTTGCTACTATAACATATGAAGAGAGATTGTGCCTAGGTCTGGCTGCATTCACAAAAATGTATTATTTTATACCTAGAAAGTTTGAGAGACATTCTTGCGAAGTTGTCTTTGTGTTATGATGAGGTAATGTGACATATGGGGTTTTCCATTGGGTGCGTGTGGTTTTGTGCTAGTATGCGAACTAACTACTGCGTATAACTGTGATTGTAATGTTGTTTTGACTGTGCAAAGTAACGAGTTTGGAAAATGTAAACGCACCCATTTCATTCACAGTGTCTTTGAGTTGCTTTGCAAGAAATATTGATATTCATCTCAATAAATACAGCTACTTCAACTCATGTGTTTTTCTGTAAAGAAAGTTGCTGAGACAAACGGACGGATGGATAAATGGATATCCATCTAAATAAAGCTACTTCAGTTTTTCTGTTCAGTTTTGCTTTTTTCTGTAAAGATTCTGAATCAGATAGATAGTGTTGGGAAGGTTAATTTGGAAATGTAATAGGTTACAGATTACAAATTGCCCTGTTTAAAATGTAGCAAGTAGTGTAAATATTTCAGTTACTTTATAGTAATGTAACAGATTACATTTGATTACTTTTCTAAATTTCTGTTAATCATTTTCAAACATTTATTAAAGCAGGCAGGGTTGTCCTTGCAATATTATCAGACTTCTCAATTTTATTTGCTTGAATTAAGATGTAAATAATTAAAGTACAGCCACCACAAAATCAGACTTTAGCAGACAGAGATCATTCTGAGGTTAAATACAGATTTCAAATCATAACAAGATTTAGTTTAACAGCTATTATACTGTTTTTGAAATCAAATCTTTGATACACCTATGGCAGGAAACGCTGGCCTCTAACAATGCCTTGGAAAAAAACAGTTGATCTTAAAGCATACACAAACAGGAAATAAGCATGTGTCCAATCCAGTGTCCTAAACTCCTGAAACATTGGTGTCTCATATTTCGGTAGTTGTAGTTGGTGCAATCTGGGAAAGAAATCAATCAAATCTAGGTCTTCATGTGTGTGAAAATATTAGTAATCTTCAACATTTTCATTACAGTGACATTTATTTTGTAATTAAGCTACATAATGCTGTTACAACTAGTTATTCCCCAACACTGATAGATAGATAGATAGATAGATAGATAGATAGTGTTAAATTGTATAAATTCATGTAAACAAAGTAGACAGATCTTAAAACTTAATATCTTCCAACAGTCCTCGATCTAGCCTACACAGTTTGTAAATGTGACCGCCCGCCTCCCAGTTCTGCTATTGGTTGGATTTTTAGTAGCGCGCTGCCGGATTGGTTCGCACGGTTGTCAATCTCGTACCGATTTGACAGCGTGAGCGGTCCCTGAAGCGCAGATATGAATCTGAAGAAGCTCACACAGGCCAGAGGAACAACAGAGGTGGCCGTTATCAAGTGCACGCGGATACTGGGCAGGTCCTTCACCTTGCGGTAAAGTTATGACGGAAAATAACGGAGAAGGTAAGATGTCACTGCTACATTTATTTGACAGTTGTCTCTATTTATGCGTTGTGAAAGAATCTTGGCCATCCATGAAATATTTCCTAATTTGTAGGTTTCAACACACTGAGGTTTCTTAAGGACAAGCGCTGCTTGGAAAACGTTTAATGCGAGTGTGATAGGCTTACTTTCTATTGTTTATTTATTTACAAATGCTACTAAAAACATAAAAGAGCTCTGAATTTGTCATCCTGCATTAATATTTGTAATTTTTTGGAGCTGCCATCAACCTTTTTTTTTCTTTTGGGGCTGAGGCTGAGCACAAAGAAGCACGAGGCATCCTGATGAATGTGGGGGGCTCTTGTTGAATAGCACGAGCCTGCAGGGATCAGCTGGCGTCTCGAGCCCCAGTCTCTGATTATAAAGAGGGGGAGGGGCTGACAGAGGTGAAAAGCCAAATTATGAAGAATAAATCCAATTAATTTGATACCATACAGTGGGTTGACTCTTAAAGCACTGGGAAAAGGAAGCTGGGTTATGTTTTTGTAGTTTATATGAGGATGAAGCATAGTTGTCACTGACAACATCATAATTGCTTCACTATTTCTCCATTAAGATTTCAGTGTTACGCTTACCCTAACTGACCCTATATTTTTAAGCTGGTTTGTTATTATAGTAGGTGTTTTGCAATTTCAGGGGATGTTTTTTGGGAGAGGCTATTTATATAACGAATTTGGAACTGTGTGAAAGTGTTTCATCTCCAGTTTAGTTTTCCTCCAGGAATAACTGACAATGGAGCGGACAAGAACTGTCATCCTGTGTATTGTAGGCTTTACTGACTCTGGCTCCGAGATGAAAGAAAACAGAACAAAACGTAAAAAGCCACCAATGCGGTCGCGTCTCATATCTCATTGTCCAGACTGTCTCAAAACAGTCAAACCAGGTAAAGAAAATAAGAAATAATCGACTGGAACAGGTTGGGTTTGGGTAAACTGAGTTCTTGGACTCCTTGTCTAGAAATACGATCACTTGGAAAAACAAAGATAAGCCTGTGGATGAAGCTCAGCATCTTTGATCAATAGCCAGTGTAGAGTTTAGAAGGGTGTGACCAAGCGCTTTGAGGGATGTTAATCAAGGGCCATCTGGTAAAATGGGTGATGGAGCCTAACTTGACCTGCTCATCTGCTTTTGGCTGAACTTTTCACCACAATTTCTAACAGGAGGTTCAAATCAGGAAGTTCTGCTTCCTAATCAGAACAAAAACAAAATACTTATACTTATTGAATCCCACCCTTTAGAAATACTATTTCCTTCAATTCTGAAGTAAATGCTGATCTTACTGGCAGTTTCATATCAATCTGGCAGAGAAAACAACTTTGTAAACCATGAACCACTAAACACCTTTTTGTTTTTTTCAAAAGTAGGTGCATTTAATTCCATTTAAGGAAAAAAGTATGAATTGCACCCTTATTATGGTAGCATAGCATGTGTAAGCTTGTTCATTTACACTTTATTTCAAGAATTTTGTAACCACACAAAGTGAGGTCATCCAAGAGCTAAATGCCATTATAGCTTATTGTTGCATGGCCTCAGTAGGTGGGAGTTTGATGTTTACTCTGATAGCTTGATGACTGATCTGTACATGTGGTCAGAAGTCTGATTGCTGATGCAGTGACATCATTACCAGTGCACAGCTGGTCATATAGATATTTAGTGGAAGTTTGTTATCTTCTAATCACTGCTTTGAATGATGGGGAAAATGCAGTGCTAATATACAGTACAGTTTTCTCTTTTATAGCAGCCTGACGTTTATAAGTTCCCTTCCAGGCTTTTTTCCCCTCTTGTGGCTCTAGTCTAGCAGTCTGTGCCTTCAGATAGTTTTCACAGACAAGTCTCCAGTGGGTTTATATTAGTCTGCCTCGGGATGCAGTATGTAGTTTAATTGTGTGAGCGTGTGTGTCACATACAGCTGTGAACAGCTGCCGATTCTTTGTCTGTCTTACTCAATACCAAACCACTTCCTGACCTATGACTCCTATGGAAAGATTGATGCAATAAAAAGATAAGGAAATGTAACATGCATCATTATATTTTTGCATTAAGCACATACTTTCATGGCAAATGCCTTGT
>JAUCMS010000063.1:40430-50675 GCA_032357445.1 Enteromius radiatus
AAGTGTTAGCGTTAACAAAAACTAAAAATGATAAAAATATAGGCAATCTCATTGTTTTGTCACTATCTCTCCAAAAATAGCTGACCTACATGAATTCTTTCTTTCTGTTCTAAAAACACGCACCATCTGTGTTTTTGGGTTTGATCCTGCAGGTGTATTTGTAAGCACTGGTATTTAGACCTTGAGGCGGCTCTCTCATCTTTCTACAGTAATTTCTCTTCTCTCTGCAGCTCAGCATGCCTTTTCGTGCCTATTTTGTGCCTGTTGTTACCTATTTCCTGCATTCATTTTGATTTGCCAGATGAATAAAGACAGGAATTAAAAAAAGACACTTATACACATTCACTGTACTGCACAAAATCCCAACAACAATGTGATGGAAACAGAAGAGGCCTGCTTTATAGTACTTTTCACTCTTTATTCCACAGGGGAAAGTGACAGTGACTAATAGATTATGTCACTTCCTGTGGCGGGTCAGAAGAGGAGTAAAAGTGAGTCAGACTTTGGGTTATAAATCTCAAAACGCTCAGGCAGTATGCTTGTCTGGGTGTGCGCGCACAAACAAACTCACACATTTCTTTTTATGCTTTTCCACCTATTCATGTTATTGTAACCCACTTTCCATCAATTCCAATTTATTTTTAGTAGGGGAGTATGATTTTAGGGTGATGATGAAGGCAACCTGCTCTTTGCGTATTTGGATAAAATGCTTAGTTTGGATTTTAGCCAAGACTTGTTTTCACATGTTTTTGGAAAAGTGGTTTCAGGCTTTTCTGTAGTAAATGGATGTGCTTATGTACATGTATAGATCTGCTGGTAAAATAAGCAGGTGTTCAGTGCTATGTGCACTAAGGGTGACATTCAAATTCTGGTCACGTTCTGGAAAATGTAAGTGCTCTTCATTGTGAACTTTTTTAAGCACACAGAGATGTGTGCCGAGGCCTCCAGACCTGTCCTTTGAAATTAATTGTACTGTACATGATGGTTGATGTCAAGGTGCTATTATTTATGGAAACCTGTATTTCACCTTAGACACACCCACACAAATCCCAGAGGCTATACATACTGAAACTTCAAGCTTAGTATGCTTTCACACTAGGGCTTTTAGTCTGTTTGATGTCAAGTTTGATTTGGTTGCTGGGTGGTGGAAAGTGTAATAAAAATAAGCAGGAAATTTATTTTTAAGAAAGTTTGATGAAATCTAGCCCCTGGTTGGTCCTCACAGCATGTTTCCTACTGCTTTTACTATAGTACTGTCACCTGCACATGACACGTCTGAAATTGAAATTGTGCCTGTTCCAAAGACAGCAATCTGCAGTGTTGATATGCAATATCTTGTGTTGAAACAGGTGGTTCATTTGATCCAGATCCAAATCTGTAGAGAAGAGGACCATTGCCAGTTTTTGGATGTGTGTGTTTGTGTAAGTGCACACTGCACATATAATTATTGTAACCTTTAGCAGCATCTTCGTTTAGTCCTGTAAATCTTACAAAGTTTCCACAGCGAAACTGTAAAGATCATGGCATTCCTTCATGGATTAAACCACACAGGCATTTGCTGCATTAGATCATAAACATTGTCCAGCTAACAGCAGGATTGGATTTTAAAGCAGAGTGAGTTTTCAAGTTTTCAGAGATGCAGACAATATAGCAATACAGTATATACATATTAAAGATTCCAACATTATTTGGCTTTAAAACCTTGTGAAAATCCTGAAGATCCTGATTTATCTTAGATTTTACATATCGGCCTCACATTATTCTATAAGATTCACATTTTTCTCTGTATTTCTGTTTTATGTGAGTAAATGTTATTGTGAGTCTTATGAGATTTTACCTTTGGCATCTTCTTTTCTATCCTCCTTTTCTCTTTTCTTTCAGTGTATGATAGATGTTTGTTGCTGCTGTCATTCAGCACTTTTACACTTGAAGCTCTGCAGATGTTTCTTTGGAATGTTATTTGCCTCATCTCTCTCTCCTCAGTGGTCCTTTGCAGTACCACCATTGGCTGTGCACAGAGCCTCCACCTCATATGCTGTCTTCAGAGAGAATAATGAGTATAATTTTACCAAGTTTACAAAACACAAAACTGATAGACAGGAATGATATGCTGTCTGTACATGCTACAGCTACGCTACATAAAACAACAGACACAATGCAAAACATAAACATTTGTAACATAAACCATAATACATAACACAAAAAAGAAACCGATTTTAAAAATGATCTTTGCCAATGCTGATTTAAAATGCATGCTTTTGTAATCAGTGTTGAAAAGCATACTACATCCCAGTCTATCAGAACAAAACCATTTTCTAACAATGCATCTTTTTTATTAGTGTTAAAGGTCAGCATAGATGACCCAGATCAGTGTCAATATTTGGCTCCCTGACAGTAAGGGCGAGTTTTGGAAATTTGTGTCTGATGAAGTAAAGGTATTCCACATTCTTCTATTTTCCTTCCTTCTCCTCCCTTCCCTTCCCTTTAGCCTCACATACTCTTAATACCTTTACATGCACTTATTTTTGTTCTTACTTGTTTCCTATTTATTTAATTATTTCATGTCTCCGCCAGTCTGATTCAGCTGTTAAAATGAATGCTTTGCATGTACTTTTCCCCTGCAATGTAAATAGTCTTGGTCTGTGTGCCCACTTAGGGATGAGAATTAACATAAAGGACACTAATCAGAGTTTTTTGACTCAATCTAAACAGAATTGAAATTGAATAGATAGAATGTATGAGCTTCTATATTTCAATGGCCATGACAGAAGTTTTTTTTTTTTTTTTTGGTGTATTGTATTATCTGATTTATCAGCCCTAGGTTGACTTCTTAGGTCTGCTGTGAGAGGCCAGGACCCATATATGTACAATATCACATATCAAGAATGCTGTCTCTGGATCAGAGCTGTTCCTTAGCACTCCTTGGCATAAGCCCCAGTAAACAATGTGAAAATCTGATCCTAAATCAGCACTCTGCACAAATACATGCCGTTGGATCTCCGGGGGCGGACTTCCTCCCTGAGGTCTGATGAAAATCAATGTCTGTGGTTCTGGCTGAGTCTGGCTGAAACATTTATCAAGATCATCTGATGGAAAGTGCCTGGATCTGAGGAAATGAAGGACTGTGTGATGTCCTCTATATACTGAGAGGATTTGTATTTGATTGGTGTGTTCAGCAGTCCAAGGAGAACCAGATAAAAACACACTGGAAAATAAACTCAGTTGGGGGGGGGTTATACATTTTGCATTAAGGCAGATTGGTTTCTAAATTGGGCCTCCTCCCCCCATTGGGCCGGCCAGCCATAACCAACAACACGTCTGCAGTCTCAGCCTGGCCAGATGGTGGACTGAGCCTCAAAGTGGTGGGGTGGGCTGACATAGGGAGGTGTGTGTTGAGTTGAGTCCTGCTGGGCCATCCTCCCCTTCGTACATCTTTGTATCCATCTATACATCTGACTGTTTGCTATGGACAGTTGGAACTGAAGAGGCACCCTGGCTGTAGCAGCTGGGACTTGAGACTGGGTGTGGATTGGGGGAGGGTCATGTGTAAGTTATCAAGGACTGGTATCGAGAAGAACAAGAGGAAGGAAGGAAGGAAATGTAATTGTAGTGAGAAAATAGGTGCACTTTGTAGATAAAAAAAAAAAATCTGACCATTCTGGGAAAAATTGGGATGAATGCAAAGTGGATACTGTATAGATCAATAGAACAAAGCACAGAATGGATTTCATGCAGCTGCTTGTTCCTGGTGATAACTTGCAGATGGGTCTTAAAAATTGTCCAACCCATTAATTCTAGCAAATAGACCCAAGTTGGACTACTATCTTGGTCATCTTGTCCTTGCCAACACTGTACTTGGTCCTCAGCGTGCTTTAACATTTTCTGTTAAAACCAGTATGCAAATACATCCGAAATTAATTTTACTTGTCTTTCAGTGCTGTATAATGAATAGAGAGCAGTTGCTCTGAAGCAGTTGGAGAGAAAAAAAAATGCAAAATGCAGACTAAAGCATTTACTTAACATTTTAAGAACATGAATAATTGCTGTAGTCTGATGAAAACCCAACTTTCTTTGTTCATATAAGTGCGCTTATTGATTATTCTTGACTGAGCATACATCACTGACTGTAGAGGAAACAGAGAGCGAGAACATAGCGTGGCCTCATCTGCACCAGTCCAGAGTATCATGTGTGGAATGTTGAGCTGTTTTTTGTCAAAGCCTTCTTTAGGGCGGTTTAAGGATATAGGATTGTGTATCTCCACTGAGACCCTTTGTTGGACTGGTTTGTAGTGAACTATCCAGCTGACCCTGCCCAACCCAAACACAGCACTAATGTATGTCTGAAACCCAGCCAGGATATTACAAATGAGGAGCGTGTCAAAAGGTTGTCATGCTCACTCTGATTCTGACCTAGTTTTAAATACTCCTTAGCATTGCTCTGTCTTCCCTTCATCAAGGCTTTCCTCCACTGGACAACAGCCAGAGCTCCATACTGCCCCTCCATATGCACTACAGCTTTCTGCACTATAAAATGACTCTGTATCAAATTATGCAACTGCAGCTGAGCAGAGCGCCTCATAGCCATATGGAGAGTCTGTAAAGCCTGATTGTTTGTGATAAAGACGACGACGATGATGATTTCTCCAGACTTGTGTACAGAGTTTTGATTTCTGTCCTCCAGTTCAGAATGTTTCTATTATTCACATTTACTGCCTGTGTAAGTCGATCTGTGTGTGTGTGCTTATTTAGTTTAATTTCCCACATGTGTAAGATGACATCTTATCAGGGAATAACTGTAAACTGGAGAACTGCAGAGCAACCAGTTAAAATGATGCCAAGGTTTGTTGCTTTTGTGACATTATGTGTGCTGACTACCTAGTTGGGCTGTTTTAATTGGATGCATTGCACTTCATTTAACATATTTACTTAAATATGAACACATCTGAGGTATTTACAACAACATCTGTTGCTACATTCACTCTCTGCAATCTGGCACAAATTAATTTTCACTGCAGACTGCAGTGTTTGTTTTCTCTTAGGCATTAGGCTATACAAATATACTATATGGTATAGCTTTTTTATCTTACCAATATAATACTTTTAGAATATTACAGGATATAACCTGGATGACACAAACTGTCTTATCAGATCGTCCACCTCCTGTGGTCCTAAATCCTGTCTGTCTACTCTTTGTTAATTCCATAAGGAGGCTTTGGCTTATTATGCTGTATGTGTGTAGGAGAAGAGTACAGCCAAATGTCTTTTGAAATCGTAGTCACATATCTGCTGTTTGGATACTGAGAGTAGCAGGGGTACAGATTGCAGAGCTGATATTCAGTAGTTTCAGATGAATCAAACATATTCGGCCACATTCCAGAAACACAGAAAAAGTCATTCAGCAATTATAAAGGTTCAGCAAGCATTTAAGGGATGAAAAATACATGTCAACGGGTTCATTCAGGACCCTTATTATAAATGCTATTTTTTAGCAGAAACAACATCGTCTAGAACATTCAAATTAATTTGTCTCTGGAATTCAATCCGTTTACTTTTGGGGTCTTGTAATCAAAAAACCTGTTGTTTTGCAGATGGTGTGCATATGATTTTGGCTTGTGTTTTTTACCAATGAGGCCAACCACTTTAGTAATGAGGTGTTTCACCAGCGCACAGATTGTTGCTGCATTCCTTGGAGACGTGAAAACACATAAGCACTGATGAGTGACACACAGGCACATTCTGTGAGATGCACTTCAAAAGACCTTAAATTCAGCTCATATGTTGCCCCTGACAAAACGGCCTTTGCTGTTATGAATGCCCTGCAGTGGAACCCAGAGGAAACAGTCATTCCACTGGCTACCAGGCTTTTAAATGCTTCATTAGAGTTCTGTTTGTTTAAAGCTTACTCTCCTGACAGTTACCAGTTTGCCAGTATGGGCCTCCACCCTGCTTCCAACATCCTGAGCACGTGATATGAGGGCCAACTCCTGTAAGAGGGGTTTCACAGAATTGCTTTGTTTTGACGGCGTGTCTGGAGCTGCGAAGAGATAAAGTTTAGATGCCGGTTACTCATAATGTAGTTTACATTAGATACCATTTCTGTCTATTCTTTGTTACGTGACCCACAGTTTGTGTGTTTCAAATTAGCTGATGTTTGAGATTCTTGAAAGAAGTGAAGTGTTTCACAATTTTGTTTTAAATGGCTTGCAACTCTTCTTACAGTATGTATCTCTCTTGACTCTTCTAAAATATCACTCTATTGAATTGTGTGCACTGTAAAAATGATTTTGACCTCATGATAATGACCTCAACAGTAACCTTATTCTCTCTCTCTATTGTGTTCTCCACATACAGTAACTCTCTAGAAGATTGTCTAACTTGTTCCATGTGCCTTTTTAAATGTCAGAGTAGATAATAAACATGGCTTTGTCATGACTTTCAAGTGATGCAACAAGAAGCAATTACAATGCAGATTTAAGTTAAACACTTATAAGGTATACCCCAATTGATAAAGTTATACAGGAAAGCAACTAAACAACCAGAACACAGATAAGTATGTTATCGTAAAACTCACACTTGTTTGAATAGTGTTGAATCTGATGTGTGTGGGGAATGCAGGATTTGTGTTGAAAAAGGGAGGCTTTGTGTCAGTGACACTATTGCTTTCTGCTGTGCTGCAGGCTTTGGGTGGACTTAATGTCTGCATATCAATTTGATTCTCTCCCCAGTTTAATGTCAGAGCATATAGTTGTTTTTGCGCCAAGGCCAACTACATGGATCAGTTTCCAGATACAATATCCTGTTGACACACACGTGAATTCACTTGGCCACCCACACGTGAACACTGATTTGATATCCAGTCATAACTTTACACTGACTTGAAATTACATTCATAAAAAAACAATAACCTTTTGTATAAAATTTATATTTTCATCACTAATTCCAAATTATGGTCTGTAAAATATGTGAACCCCCTTTAGGTGACGAGACAGAACATTTTGGATAAATGGGACAAGCAAATGATGAGTTTGAGAAATATGAGTGCTGACTGAAATCTTCAAAAGATCTTTTCTTTAGTTTTAATTGTTTACTTTAAATAAATGTATAACAGATTCAGGTCCTATTAGCTTTGGACCTGTTTATTATTGGAAACATGAGAAGCATTAGTCACAAATTCAAGAAAAGTGGTAAAACAAAGGGGGAACAACCTTTAAACTTTAGCCACATCTAAGTCAATGACTCTGGTGTTTTCATCACACTGATGGTGCAGAGTTTTATAGTTTTATAGAACCTTTCAGATTAAAGACTTGAATCAATTGATGTATAGAAATAATCTATAAACTTGACAGAGAACCATGTTCACGTGTTAGAATAACACACCAAAACATTTTTCTGTCTCTTTCTCTGTTTCCCTTTATAATAGAGGCAGCATTTACTTTTCTTTCATACTTTTCTCCATAGTTCTACTCAGCTGTTCAAATTTTAAATGTTTAAATGAACTCACAGGTTATTTTAAAACCTCTTTCAGCCCCAATTCTTCATTTAAATTGCCCCTAAAAATAATAAACTTTAGTTTGCTTTGCTATATAACATCTCTGGCATCCTGCACTCCATTACAGTGAAAACATGCATTCAAATACAACCAAATGCAGTTTTGATATACATCAAATGACAAACAGTAACAATTACATTTGATGATGACCTTTGTTTAAGATGAATCAAAATATTTGATTAGAAAATACCTAAAACACAGTCTACAAAGCTGAACCCTTGGATTAGCTCATGTATTGATTTTTTTAACTTCTTTCGAATTAAAGTTTTTTTTTTTTTTTTTTTATTAAATACAGACAAGGATAAAGATGCTCTTGATCAGTATGAGGTAAATATTCTAATCTTGCATATGGGAGTAATAAAGCTATCCTCGTTAATCGTCCCTCTCCGCACACATGCGCTGTATCCAGCTGTGGAATTGGAGAAGTGGGGCTATAGGGCGGAGAATTGGGAGAGGGAACTAAATAGAGAGGAAGGAGGTCCCACTTTTCGCCGAGCACGACATGGAGAGAAAGTGAGAGATTTTACTTTAAGTCTCCAAGCAGCTCCCCTTCGAAGGCGCAGCGCTTTACTGTCGGGATCGCGACTAACAGAAAGCGAACAGAGCTGCTCTGTGTCAGGAATTCAGGGAAAGTTTTCGGAGGAAACGAGACATTGCCGGGCGCTAGCGAGTCGAGGAGATCTGGTTCGCATAAGGAGAAAGCGGGGGAAACAGAGACGGCTCTGTTGCGCGGATTTTAATGAAATACAGCAGCTGTCGGACACACGCCTGCAACCTCTACTAACCCCGAGTTAGATGCGTTTGACTTTAAGATGCGGAGCGACCCCATACTGTTCGCCTCGAGGGGTGAGTGTCCTGCATCTCCATGAGTCGAGTCATTGGTGCACGCTTTGAGACCTTCGATACATATTACTGTTACCAGACGTTTCATGTGTATCACTGATCAACAATGTGTCTTCTAGTGAGTTGCAGTACCACAACAAACAAACAGTAACGTTAACGTTATATAGAAACACGTTACTCATTCTGGGATATCCACGCGCTAACAAGTTTATCAAAAATGTAATTGAATTTGAACTATACAGTAAGTGAGAAAATACTAAATATTTCATATGAAGGACATTTCAAAAGCGACAGTACCGTTTAGAGCTGGGTTCATCCCGTGAGTCAGATTTTCTCCTTTGAATCCTTCATAGCTTTTTTCTCAGGTCAGTTAGAAAAGCCGTTGCAATTTGAAATGTGGAGGCGGTAAATTTAATGACGTTGCAAGTAAGTCATTGATTTCTGTTTGCTGTGTTTGTCAGTTTGTACAATAAAACGTGTTTTTTTAAAGTGCTTGTAATTTTTAATGGTCAGATATACATTAATTTTAAACAAGTTATTTTAAATGACATATTTAAATATTTGTATTAGCACTCTAGTATAATTATGAGAATGAACGATTCCAGTCACCCATAATAACTTTAGGGTGATACAGGTGCCCTGTTATCTTCTGTCACAGAGGTCTGCACTTTCATAAACACAACTTGAGCTGGATAGGCAGGACGTCTGTGATTGGTTGGCTGGCTGGCAGCTGTGAGGTGTCAGGTATCCCATACGTGCATCACAGCTTTGCACTCTGTTGGATATGACAGAGGCCTATTGTCCACAATGGTTTAACAGTATCTGAGTGCAGGGCGTTTGTAATGGGCCAAGTGTGGTTTTGCCATAGCAATGTTGGGTATTATTACAAGGCTCTGTAAAATGCTTTCTTCTGATTGTTGTCCAGAATATGGGAACATTGTTCATATCACTGTAGCAAAATCAACACATTTAGGTTGATATCAGACCCCTCTGCTTTATTTCAGGGTCTTAATTATATTGTTTTGTTTTTTATTATCCCTTATGTTACTCTATGGTGACACTACAACACCATTCTTTATGTGAAATTTTGGCACTAAAACATGTCAGCATAGTTCCAGATGTGACAGTTTTCCTTTTGGATTTGAACTTTTCATCTTGTTCTAAAGCTCATGCTGGGCTGCACTGGTGGTTAATGTGTTTATTGGCATTTATGAACATGGCACAGTGCTGTTAGACCAGTCAGACATGGTACGACTTGGCACTCGATTACTGTCTGTGATGTGGGTACTGGTCTGCTAGCCTACTTGGCTTTATTTTAGGGGGTCTCCTCGCCGACAGTTTCCACACTGATGACTTTTTAAAGGCTTACACGTGCCAAAAACCCCTAAAGCCCCTCCTTCCCTCCAAGTAGAGATGTCTGAAC
Organism: Enteromius radiatus; assembly: GCA_032357445.1. NCBI lineage: Eukaryota > Metazoa > Chordata > Actinopteri > Cypriniformes > Cyprinidae > Enteromius > Enteromius radiatus. The sequence goes on from JAUCMS010000063.1 coordinate 50,246, forward strand.
CAAAAAAGATGGGAGGAAAGAAGAGGGCTCTTTAACTTTGCCTTCCTTCATCTTTTCCTCCCACTCTGTCAACTGCTGCTTGGCTCCACTGTAGTCTTTTATTATATTTTTCTTTTTTTTTCCCCTCTCTTAGTTGCTACCATAAACATTCACCATAAAAGAGAGTTAATAGCGCTCTAGCCTCTACATTATCCCTGAGGGGAGAGATTAGTGTGCTTGCTTCTTTGACAAAACAGATGAAGAAAAACTTGGAAAACTCTAAGAAAAAGGAACTCCAAGCATTTATGTTTAAGTGGAGTGTATTTTTTTGACCATAGGTTCAGTAGTTGGTTCAAATATACCATTGGTTCAATTGTAATTGTTCGACATTCAGTTATTATTCAATAATGCAGATCAGTGGGGGGGGGGGGGGGGGGAAGCATAATTTTGG
>JAUCMS010000063.1:57544-72009 GCA_032357445.1 Enteromius radiatus
GTACAGGTACAACTTTTACACAGTGGAAAACCATACAGAGCCGAGCTGAGTCGAGCCGGTACTGTGCAGTGGAAAAGTGCCATTAGTTTCTCTTTAAGTTAGTGTGTCAGAAAACACATCTAGAGACTTCCCCTAGTGTGAATCTTGAATGCTGTGACAGGGTATGTTCTTCCTTTCAAAACAAGCTAGACATAATGCACCCCGTCTTGAGGTGTGTTTTTTGACACGCCATCTTAAAAACCTGGTGCTAAGAATCTGAAAGTACAAGACGTGATGCAACCTTTCATCCCAACTGCACAGTGAGCTCAAAGACAACACTGCCATGTATCAATAAACATTTGTGGATTCTGTCATGGAGGGGGTAAGACCCTGAGACACTTTCTGGAGGCACCGAATTACATCCTGCTGTTTGTAGCTAAGCAGAGAGAGAGCATGTGTAAGAGAATATGGGGAAGCCATAGCAGACTCCGCTGGGATGATGATGATTTCCATCTGTGTTGATGTTGGCTTCTACTCCTCCCCACCAGCATCCCCCAACTGCACCCCAACACATAACGTCACATTAATGAACACAGACAAACTCATTATCTGTCTGCTCTTTGTAACCCAAAAGGGAGTCTGTTTAAAAAAAAAAACCTCCCTTTTTAAGGCAATTTTTAGCTCCTTTCTTCATGTTTCCTCTGCTGTACTAGTAACTGTTGATGACAAGAGTTGATCAAAAAATCGGGTACTTTGGATCTCTGTTTGCTCTTTCTAGGCCCACAGTGGCAGATGATGGAAATCCCGAGATTCAGTTGTGCTAAAGTAAAGGGCTCTACTGTAACCCCCCCACCACCTCCCTTTTAAGGAGGGTTAACCACAGTCTGGAATGCAATGACCTAATCCCTCATTGTGTCATGGACAAAAGGAGGAAAATGAATTATGATTCATGCACAACAATGCATTTTGTCCGTTGCCATAGAAATACCAATACAGATGGTGATTTCTACCCCTCCGAACATCTTTTATAGGTTATAGCAAGTGACAGTTTATGTAGTCACTTCATTCGTGAAAATGAGCTTTCAAGTTATTCGGCTGTTTTTTTGTGTGGGACTGCTGGAAAGTTTCTGCAAAGAACCAGTGGAGATTCTCTGAAACACATGGAAAACTATTTGTGCAGACAAAAACATCACAAAACTAACTCTGCTGAGTTAGTCGAGTTGTTGTGCATGAATAGTGTTCAAATGTACACTGCATATCAAGAAAACAAGGAAATGTAGAGGTTAAATGATTGAATTATTGTCGATTGAGTGCTTTTTTTCTGGCTACCCTGCACAGCAGCCCCGATACAATAGACCCAGACAGGCCATGACGTCTGTTAACACTCACACTTTTCACGGACCACATAATAACTCTATACACTATGTTATGAGGTGAAATGGTCTGGAAAGGAAGTGTGAAATGAAGTTTGAAGCTCGTTTTTGAAATCTAGGTCAAGTACGTACCTTTATACATAAGCACAGATGTTTTGATGGACTAGATGTTGCATGAATAGGTGGAAGTGCACTTTTTTCTGTAGATATGCTTCATACAGATTTCCCGCTCAGACCAGAGGTGGAACTATGCCTAAAAATACTTGAGTGGCTCTGGTACGGAACGCTGCTTCAGCAAGACTCTTCACACTGCAGTTTTTGCCTGGAATTCTGTCCTCCCTCCGGGCTTAGATGCCCTGATGAACCGAAACCATAACAGGCAGTAACACAGCCGTCTTCTGTGTTTAGCTGAGCAGTTTATGGCTTGATGGGACGGAAGGAACTGATAAATGGCGCTTCTGTATTCAGGGAACTTTTACACTGGAAAAGACAACCTTAAAAGAAAAACAGATCTTTGCCCTTTTGGTTTTACATATTTCATAGTTTTTTTTCCCTCACTTTTTTGACAGAGTACACTGCTGCTTAAAAGTTTGGGGCCTGTAAGATTTTTTTTAACATGTTTTTTTTTTTTTATACATGTAGAATTTTTTCTTATGCTCACCAAGGATGCATTTAGCTGATAAAATATGTATTAATTTAATATTATTACACTCTAAATTAACTAATTTATGTTTAAATATCTTTTAAAATGTGGTTTATTTATGTTATGGCAAAGCTGAAATTTCAGCAGCCCTTACATCACATAATGTGTGTCAGAAATCATTCTATGCAGATTTTGTGCTTAAGAAACATTTCTTACTATTATCAATGTTGTAGATTATTGCTGCTACATAGATACAGGAACTTTTGCCATCTAGAGGTCTTGACAAAACTTGGCATTCATTTCACCAAAAAAAACAAAAAAACAATCACACTGACTTGAAGAAGAAAGGACAGGCCAGATCTTGTGTTAAACATACATTTATAGTATGTTCACTCTTAGCTATCCCCAAAAATGTAGAGTGTATGGGAAATGTTCTGGTCTTCACTATATCTAAAGCCAAGTTGTAATAACTAGCACTGAGATAAAGTATCGTCCTCTACTCCAGACGTCAAACACACCCTTCTCTCATGTGTCAGGAGGTCACACTAAAACATTACAATTTATATTGATTTTTTTCATTACACATGTGAACAAAACCCTCAGGAACCAGCAGAGTACAGAATAAATACTGAGTTCAGCCCAACACACAATCAATTTGATGTTTTTGTTGCCAATATACTATGAGACAATTTAGACCATGCTGTTCTAGCCAACATCAATAGTCTAAAAAGCAAGTGTGATATTTCTAGGTCATATCTCAACATGGGTCCCATAGCAGTTACTTACTAAAAAGAAAAATGTAAAGCATTTAGCACATACCGTCTGCTTTAACTTTTCTCCTACAGTATATTTCCATGTAGTCTTGCAGGGTTTTTAATGTAAATAGTCATTTATGTTCTGTGTTAATATTGTACCATATTTTGATAGTGCTCCAGGTGGCAGCTGTGATCATTGGTCCTTTGGTCTATAGAAATGTGTTGTAATTGCCCCCACCTGAAAAGCACTGGAAAATAACCATGCTTTCTGTGAGCAGAAATGAAAGAAAAAGAAGTAAAGACAGACTTTCCATGGGTTAGAGGGGGAAAAAAGGAAAATGAAAGCGTTTATATGAGTTTGTCATCAACCATAATTGTTTGCATGCAGCCTGGGAAATTAGGGAGACTCTGGAGGGCCTGTGTCGTCATGACAACACCAGGTTGTCACATGTGCTGCCAGCGGGGCCCAACCAACCCAAATCAGGCAGTCTTAAACACATTGTAACTCACACATGCATGCTCATTTGTGCTCATATACACACAAGCTCTCTTTCTCGTTTTCTCTCTTTCAAACAATCCCACTCGCACACTAATGAGGTACTATAGTGTGTGCACTGAATATAGACACCAGAGGCCTTGTGTAAAAAACTTTGCGTATATTTCATTCTAGAAGTATGTGTATGAACAAATGTTTTCCGATTTTTATTTATTTCTTTTTTTTAACACTTGTAACTTTAAACTTAAAAATGGAAATGCATATCATAGAGATATTTAGATTTTCTTCAATTACATTTTTTTTGGTTTTTGGTAACACTTTAACGTAGGGACCAATTCTCACTGTATTAATTAGGTGCTTATTAGCATGCATACTACTAGCATATTGGCTGTTTATTAGAGCTTATAGGCAGCTTAGGGCTGGACGATAACAGAAAAAATTATTATCACGATTATTTTGTTCAAAATTTTTATCACGATTAATAATGACGATTATTCCTTTGGTAATTAACTTTTATTCACTTGTGTATTCTTATTGCCCTTTACAGCCACAAATAAAAAAAAATAAATAAACAAACCAAACATGTTTAGAATGGAGAGTTGTTCTTAGCTGTGAGTAAATATAAATATAGCTGTGTAAATAAATAAAATTACCAATAAATTGCCTCTTTTACATCAACTTGTAACTAACGATTGCACTTCTGCACCTTCCTCACGTTGCTCCAAGTAAAGGCGGTTCTGTAATCAGCGGAAATTTCCATCAGGTGCGTGATCTTACACTGAGCCGCATTCACTACGCAGAGCCGTTATTCACTGAGGAGCGGTGCAAGTTCGGGTTCATCATCAGCGTGGTTTTGCGCAGCTTGTCAGTGAATAACGGCTCTGTGTAGTGAATGCGGCTTAATGTAAGAGCACGCACCTGATGGAAATTTCCGCTGATTACAGACTTTACTGACAAAATGCGCATTACATATCGCACAATGATTATCTTGCAGCCCTCTGCGATTGACTTCTACTCCTTCAGAAAGCGCTTGCAATCTAGACGCAGTATCGTCATAGTGACGCAGTCCAATTCCTAAACTCCGCCCATAAAAAACTGTTTGGTCTTTATACTTTAAAATCGCGACGATATTTAATAACGATATTTAATCGTGGGTCATAAATATTGTTATCGTGATAAAAATACGATTAATCGTGCAGCCCTAAGGCAGCTTAATCCTAACCAATACCTGAACTGAAAAACTGCCTTATTAACTATTACTTAAGAGTAATTAAGAGGCAAATGTTATAGTCATTAAAAGTGAGGACTGGACCTTTAAAGGATTAGTTCACTTCCAGAAAGAAAATTTACTCACCCCCATGTCTTCCAAGCTGTTTATTTCTTTCCTTCTTCAGTTGAAAAGAAATAAAAGTTTTTGAGGAAAACATTTCAGAATCTTTCTCCATATAGTGGACTTCAATGGTGTCCAAAAGGTTGAAGGTCCACATTTTATAGATGAGTTTTGCAACATGTTTACGTTTTGCTTGAAGATGCACAGAACTTGCAAGACGAGCATTTGTGGTTTAAAAAAAAAAAAAAAAAAAAAAGGTATATACATTTTTATTTCTTTTAGAAAATGGCTGAACGTTTCACTAGATAAGATGGTATAGAGCCCTTTGAAGCTGCATTGAAACTGCAATTTGGGCCTTCAACCAGTTGGCTCTCACTAAAGTTTTCTATATGGAGAACATTCTTGAATGCTTTCCTCAAAAAACTTTTTTTGGGACTGGACCTAAGAAAGAAAACATGAACATCTTGGAAAAAATTGGGTTGACTAAATTGTCATTCTGGAAGTAAACTACTCCTTTAAAATTAAGTGTGACCATTTTTTTTTCCTCAGAACTATATCATTATTTACATTTTATAAGATTTCTTCTGCTTTATCTGGCATCTTGAATGGATTTTTTTCCATTGACCTCATTCTACTGCTTTCTAGGATTGGCTTTTCCACTAAGGATAGATCCAATTCTACCCTGCCCTAGCAATTTAGCCAAATGAAAGTATCTTAGAAGGCAGTATAATTATACCGCCTACCTTTGGGTACAGTCTTGGAATCAGGAGAGTGTCTATGGTTCGGTAAAATTCTCCCTGCGGAAGCAGCACACTAGATTTTGGAATTGAATCTTTATTGCAGCAAGCTAAATGAGTGATAGACTGTTAGGTATTACCTTTATTTATTACAGTTGTTTTTGTTTAAACACAGATGTAGAAATCCGGCCAAAAGACTTGCGTTAGGTAACATGCCCACACTTCTAATGGTGCGCCTCCAGATGGGAATAAAGAATAGCAAACAGCCCTGAACTTTTTTCCAGAACAGTTTCTAATCTGTAGCTCGCTCTGCTCTAGTTTCCTTTTTTTGATTTGTATGTGTTGTACTTTCGCTTTCTTCGTTTTCTTTTTTCTACTCATCATGACCAGCTGCTCTTTTACTATAAAACTCTCTTTTTCTGACAGCTTTGTTTGTTAACATTCCCTTTTGACTCTTGCCACAGATGTTGATGTATGTGTACACCCTCGGATGGTTCATATTGACCTCACTATGATGTTAGATGAACATTCGACCTCTAAGATGGACTTGATAAACTGGATAAAGCCTCAGATGTTTTGATATTGTTAGCTTTTGAGGTTTCACAACTGTAGACATTTATTGGTGCCAGTGAAGCTGATATTTTTGACCTCACATTTCTAGGAAAAGCAGAAACAAACACTAGGAGGCTGTATGATTGAGTTGACCACTTTCTCTCTCCTTCTCTTTCCTTCCATCCCAAAGCCTCCAGACAATGGGCCTCCTCCCTTGCCGAGCTCCTCTCTTCCTGAAGGTTATTATGAGGAAGCTGTTCCACTGGGCCCTGGGAAAGCACCAGAGTACATCACCTCTAGTAAGGACAGTTTTTAACATCACACTATTTATAACTATAACAGTAACATAGCTGCATCCGTGACCTAAGAAAGAGCTTTTTTTGCATTAATTTGAATAAAATTCAATAATCAGACTCCCAACTGTGTTCTCAGACTATGACTCGGATGCTATGAGCAGTTCATATGAGTCATATGATGAGGAAGAGGAGGATGGGAAGGGGCAGAAGATGCGTCACCAGTGGCCATCTGAGGAGGCTTCCATGGACCTGGTGAAGGATGCACGTATCTGTGCGTTCCTTTTGCGAAAGAAACGTTTTGGACAATGGACCAAACTGCTCTGTGTCATAAAGGACAACAAACTGTTGGTGAGCACACACACTTTCACAGAGATGGACACCTTTACTAGAGGGGAGTGGGGCAAGATTTGCCACTTTTACATTTCTTTAAGCCAAGAGAAATGAGATGTATATATTTCATTATCACAGGAAGCTGTATATGAATTGCCTAAATGTATGGTCACTTGAAAAATCTGCAGAGTTTGCATTTTTATCAATGTTACTCTGTTTACCCACTGGCACATCTTACCCCACTCTCCCACTGCCTCTATTTCTAGGAGATTCTGCTTGGTCTAACTCGGCTTATGTTGTAGTGTGTAAACAAACTGATTTCAGAGGAAAATATTTATAAGCTAAACAGCCTCTTTAATGTGTCTCTCTTTCTCTAAGTGCTACAAGTCCTCCAAAGATCAGACTCCACAGATGGAGCTTCTCCTGTCTGGCTGCAGTATCACACACATTCCCAAAGACGGCAAGAAAAAGAAGCATGAACTGAAGATCGTCCATCAGGGAGCTGATGCCCTGGTGCTTGCCGTACAGAGCAAAGAACAGGCCGAAGAGTGGCTAAAGGTAATCAGATGGCTCAAAAAGTGCTAGGCTCATAGGAATGTAATTAATTATGAAGAATCTGCAAACAGCTGTCAAACAGTACGTTTTTCTGGTGAACTACATGGATATGGTTTTGTTTTCAGCATAGGAGTTAAACAAACCAGCAGTAGCATTCCTCCGCTCCAGCTGTTCACTGCTTGTATTCAGTTGGGTGTGTTGGGTTAAAAGCAGGTTGCTCTGTACACACCAAACACATACTATACATACTAGTACATCTTTGTTCAATATATTTAAATATTTCATATCGACCCACAGTTCTTTTCACCACCATGAGCAAGTCTCGTGTGAGCCTAAACTCTAAAAGGCTTCCTGGTTTAAGTTCAAAGGATTTTAATCTTAATGACTCTGAAGATTGTGCTTGTTGATAACTTGTTACTTTGATAGTCTGTTTTATATCTATTTAAAGCTGTTTTCCTCCACATCTGGTTTTCACACACATCATGAAAAGTGCTAGTGAAAGTCTCTGGGCTCTCGTGTGATGGATCTACAAGTTTATAATCTGAAAGCAACTTATATTGCATAAAAATCATCAAAACCAGCTGCAGTCAATGGACGATTGATGAAAATAGCATTTCCCTCATTGCTGTCCATCACTCCTCTGGTGGCACTGTTTATAAAGACATCACTCGTTGCAACAGTCTCATTTATAAAGATGAAAAAAATAGATTTTCCTATTCCGTTACTATGATTCTGTGTGGAAACGAGCTTCTGTTTATTGATTTGCAGGCAGGAAGGCACATGCAGTGAGCTGTAAAGCACCTTCAAGTGGGTGTGGACATCAGACTGTGCAAATATACAGCCCGGGAAAGCAACAACAGCTGTAATTGCTGTTTAGGAAGGGGGCATAGCTCTGCGCTGTTTGGTCAGGTGTCGTGTGTACTAAAAACATACTGAAGTAATTGATTTCTACTTGGGATAAACAGAAACCACCCTAGCTTGGAGGGGTTTGTTGTATTCATGTTTCATTCATACACACACTGGTGTATAACAATTCAATTACAATATGAAGAATCTGTAAAAACCTGGTCTATTATTATTATTTATTCCAAAGAAACTTTGCAATACTGCATTTAATGTTTCCCATATAAAATAGTTTATTTTCACTTTTAAAAAATGGTTACAACTGAAGTGAATTACTTAACATTCTGCGTTGTTACATTCATGTACACAGTGGGCATGGCAACTTTTTTTGTGATTTTTGTGATGTGAATTTTGATTTTTGACTGTTACCTGGAAATATCATGAAAACCATAGAAATCTTGGAAAAGTGGTAACATTTCTGTAGTCCAGTTTTAGTTTTTTTGGTAACTTGTTTATAGTCTTTTTTCTAGATTAAGTGATTAGACATTAAATCATTAAAAACACAGTGAATAATCCAATGAAACGCTTTTTAATATTCACAAGATGAGATTGTTTCTAAATGTGTTCCGTTTTGCCCTGATTCAATTAAACTTAGTTTTTAAAAGTGGAACTAAACGGTTTATATGGAAGCCATTAGTATTAAAAAGAGTGGAATATTAGGCGATAAGGAAACTTTTTTTAATGGAATACTTCGTCTTCAAACAAAATTGAGGAACATTATAGAAGCCCAGATGCGTCTGTGCTTCGTTAATGTTTTATCCAGTTTGCTAATGATTTATTGATGGAAAGTGTTGGCTTATTGTTTTCCATGATTCATTTTTAATTCTTCTTAGTGTTGTATATAGCAGAGGCTCTGCACTGTTTTCTTCTTTGTTCTCGCTCTCTTCCAGTCTTTATTCGATTAGTTCTCCCCATGTAGCTCCTCTGTTCTGATCCTTTGGACAGGCCTGGGGAAATTCCACCTCCTGTCTTTCTTCTTCCCTTCGTTCTTCTTTCTTCTCTCTTTTTTGTCATCTGAGTCTCCTCTGCCCTGGGCGGGAATGGTAAGATACAGAGTACATTCTTTTTGAATGTATCAATAAACGTGACCACTATATAATGTTGAGAATTTATTCCTCTTGCTACTTCTTGCTTTCTGTTGCATTTTATTAGCTACTGTGTGTGTGTTAATTGGTGTGAAATTGTTAATTGCTGCCCTTACTGAATGCTTGTCAATGGCTTTGCTTATAATCACTCTCTATTATGGTAATTTTACATTATATATTACAACACAAGTTTGAATGACCGCAACATTTATTTGACGTTTAACTTTAACTTTGTTGGATTTCTATGCAGTAGTTCTCCATATTAGCTCTTCATTTGAAAATATTCACGCTAATGAGGGCACATTAGCACAGCACAAAAAGATTTTTTGACTGAGCTTATCCCAGAAACCCACTTCTTTGCAGTCAAAGCCAAAGAGTTAGGCCACAGCCTGCAATTTTCCCGTGAGCCCAATTATGTAAAACGGTTGCCAAACCCCAACGTACTGCGTCAAGTTACGATGCTCAGAGGAGCTCAACCGAAAGGATATTTGGTTATATTTGGTCTTTGGCCTTGGGGGGGAGGGTTTGGGAAGGGGGTGTGTAAAGGTGAGCTCCTTTCTTTGTTCACTCTACACTAATAGTTATAAGTTTCTTGGATGTTACCCCCAGGTAATGTGAGGTCACGCTCATATGTGGCGGCGAAGAGTCTGTGCAGTCTGGAGATCTCTGGATATCTCATTCACACAGAGCCACTGCACAGCGCATAGACAGCCACGAGAGCAATGACGCATGTAACAGCCTTCCAGCTGCACTTCTAACTGCATGTGACGTGCCCAATCCATTTGAGCGCGTGTGCATGGCAGAATGTGGAGGTGGTGGAGAGTTTGTGGCATCTGTTTGACTCTGAGCAAAGAAAGTTTTTGATTATTCAAGGGTTCTCATGGGAAATGGAATAAAATTTCAAGGCCTGGAAAAATCATGAAAAAGAATAAAATCTAATGAAATAATGAAGTCTTGGAAAAGTCATGTATTGTCAAATCAAATTGTAAAAATATATTCTCTAGAAAATTGCTGTTTTTTTAATAGGTCTAAGGAAATTTCTCTTGTTAAAATTATTTGCTTTTAAGCTGTATTTATTGATATAAAAATATATCAGCTAAACTGATCTTTAAGAGAGCAATATCTTAATTTCAGAGAAGTCATGAAATTCATCGGGCAAAAGTGTAAGAAATGCAAGAAAAACATAATATATACTATAATATATACTATAATAGAACAATTAAAAAGGAGCTATTGAGGGATACTGATAAATGTCAAATTCCTGTCTGTTATTTTGCACTAATTTTTTGTTCTGTGGTTGCTTTAAGGTAATGAAGGAAGTCTGCTCTAATGGAAATGGAGTGGTGGACTGTGACGGAGCTGGCTCTGGTTCCCCTGTTCACAAAGCAGAGATGGAAAAGGTGCAAATTCATAATTCTATTATACTATAGTACTTTGTGTGTGTGTGTGTGTGTGTGTGTATATGTGGGGATTTACTATGACTGCAGAGTGCATGCTGGTCTACCTACATGCAGGTTTGTGAGACTGTGTGGCGGTTTGCATGCTTGCCAGCTTCACCACACCTCAGTGCCCTGCACAGGCGCCTCCTCTCTGTTCCTGCACAGTGGCTCTGCTGCCAGGGCACAGAGGGCTATAAAAGCTGCATATGCGTACCAAATTCCATCTTGCCACAGATGTGTGTTGCTGGTGAGGTTAGAATAGGTGTGGGAGGAACTGTGATTATCATTCTTTAAAACACATTCGTTAATATGCTCTATGTTGCAACATTATTTTTGCAGCGTGCGCATGTTGCACTTGTTTATGTGTGTGTGCAGCTTTTAAGACAGCTCTAAAGGGAGTTTAATGTCAAAGCTCTTAAACTGGCACAGCATGCATGAGCCTAGTCTAATTATTCACACTTAACGCAAAACAGATACGTTTCAAGGTTTGTTTGGGTAGACTGCAGAGGTTTAAGTGTATGGGCTTGAGTTTTCTATAATCATTGTTTGTATGTATTTAATGTGTCTGTCTATAAACAATTTATAATTACATTTTAACAACGAATCCACTGTTATTTGTGCCAATACGTGTTTATTCTTCTGCTGAAATGCATGATTTCTCTGTAACTGCAAGCATACCTGTAACCTAACTCTTGTTTTGCAGAAGCTGTCCTGCGATCGACCTAGTTCAGATGGAGAGCCCTGTCATGAAAATGGCATCTCAGATGGCAAAGATCCTGGTGAGTTTTACTGTTCAGTCATTTTTTTTTTGGTCCATATCATTGGAGACAACAGATGTAGAGTTCTTTTATATAAAGGAAGAGTATTGTGTTGCATACAGTACACTGGAAAAGCAATAAGAATCTAGCTGTTTTAAATATTTGATTCCGTGTTTAATTGGTATTTGTTAAGTTGATTCAATAAAATTTAATAATAATAAACGTGGTTACACTTTATTTTGATAGTCCACTTTAGACATTCTACTGCCTATAAGTAACTTTGTAACTACATGTCAACTAATTCTCAGAGTACACTGTTTAGTAGAATAAGTTAACATATGCTTGCATAGTTTCTCATAGTCACTATGCTGTGGATCCTTCAAAATAAAGTGTTAGAAGATATTAAGTAGACAGTCTACTAATGCTTGCAAAGTTACTTACTGTTAGTAGAACATCTAAAGTGGACTATCGAATTTTATACATTTGATAGTGTTTTAATTCAGGAAGTTAACTTTTTAGTTAAGAAAACAAACTTGGTAAAACAGAGCAAAGAATCTGAACAAATTTAATCCCAGTAAGTTTATTTGACTTGAACAATTCCATTGTTTGAACAACAGCAAAGTCATAATCTAATAGGATTATTTATCTTGTATTTACACCACTCTGTCTCGATCTGGGGTTGAATTTATCGGAACATCTGTTTCAAGTCTGTAGAAATGTTTCTTTTTTTTTTTTTTTTTAATTTGAGACTGCCTTGCCTCAGACGTGTTGGTGAAGAATTGTCTAATTTGAGTGGAATCCAAAACTTGTGCATCTGTGAACCCGTATGATTGATAGCTCAGCATCACGGCCACAAGCCGCAGTAACTGCTATGCTGTTTTCACTTGAGTTATGGCAGCTGACCCCTGATAAACCGAAGGATAAACAAAGGCTGATGTCTTATAATAATTCCTGTAAAATTTAAGGTTATGGAAAGATATTGGGAAAGAGTTTAGGGATGCATTTTTTGGCAGAAGAAATACCAACCATTTCTATCTGATCTGTTCTGTATGTGTCTGATAGAGCCTTAGATATCCTTACACCACACCAGCAGCCATCTACTGCACTTCTTTAACGAACGATGGAAGACAAATTTAAAAGAACCAAGCAGATTAATCAGATTGGTCATATTCTTTCCAGCTGTCGTAAGTGCTGAGACGCTGTGAAATCATATTAGCCCGATCGCAGAATTTTCCCTCGTGATAAAATGAAGAACTGCATAGGTCCTTTAAGGGCCAATGGTTTTTGCATCTGTGGTGGCTCTGGGTTTTGCCTCATGCTTGAGGCTGCTGTGCAGAGACGGAGAAACTTTAGAGGACTCTGGGTTCAGATGGACTTAGCTTTAATTAAAGGAGTCGCCAACTAAGATGTAATCTTCTGCAATGGAGCTTGGACCAAGTCAGGTCAGAAGAGCAAGCGTTTCACTGTATCTTTATATGTTTTCTTTGTTCTTGTAAACTGCTTTTGTAGTAGGCCTTCTGAAAAGGAGAAAAGCCTGTAATTTGTTGTGCTGTACTGTCTTACACACTTTAACCCAGTTCAGATCCCAAACTGATAGTTTGCTCACACTGTCCACCATTGGTTTGGAGTAGGATGTGACCTGAACGTGATTCCAGTGTGTCCTTTTACTTTTCAATGTTTTTTCTAGATCTTTTGTTTCTTACAATACCATTTACCACAGACCAAACAGATCCACTCCTCAGATAAAAGTATCTCAGAGAAGAACAAAGTCGGTTTAGAATTTGGATTAAAAGTCTGAAGACGTGTCCTGTCATTGTCAGTTCAGCTTCTTACTCTCTGGCCTAAATTACTAACATTTTAAAGTGAACAGATTGCCGTTTGTCATTTTCCATAATTCAATCTTTTCCCACCAAATCCACCCCACAAACAAAATATTTTCCAAACCCACCCCTTGTTATAGTTGCAACACCAATGGGTTTCTAGATAACTAGCATATCTGTATAATATATTACTTTATAAATTCCCATATATATATTTCACACTCTGACACTAATTTGCCTTTTTTTGCAGCCAAAGGCAAGAAGAACTCTAAATCAGAGCAGAAAGGCACAGTGGGACGTGTGACTGGAAAGAAGATCACTAAAATCATAAGCCTAGGCAAGAAAAAACCATCTACAGATGAACAGACCTCATCGGCGGAGGAGGACGTACCAACGTGTGGTGAGTGGTTGCAATACCATTTTGATATACATCATCATTCAAAAGTTTGAGGTCAGTAAGATTTCAAATATTTATAAGATATTTAAGAGGTTTACTGTGCTTATAAAGTCTGCATTTATTTGATCACAAATACAGTAAACAGTAATACTGTGATCTAGTATTACAGTTTATAATAACCGTTTTCATTTTTATGTATTTAAAAAAAAAAAAAATCCTTGCTAAATTAAAAGTACTAATTTTAGATGGTCCTGTACATACAGGAACAGGTAAAATAATGCCTATATGGACAAGTAACTGAAGTCAGTCACTAAATATTTGTAATATCTATAGTGACAGATGGTAGTAAATACCAAGGCTTTTTTATTGCATATTTCAGGATTTAGTTTTATCTGTTTTGAGCAGCTCCCATTGTTTTTATCCTCTCATGTATGCAGCCAAAACTCAGTCTAGTATTTTCCATCTAGGTTTTTTCCTGCCACCTAAATGCATTAACCTAACAGAGGACTGACTTGCCCTTCAACCACATAATACCATGATTTTTGCCATTGTCATCACCTTAGAGAGGTTGATAGTCCTGACATTAATGATTGACAGCCTGTGAATCATGTTTATGAAGCAATTCATTTGCTGGCTGTGGTTCTGTTAATATGTTTGCAATCTCAAAACTTGATTGTCCTAGAAATTCAGGAAATCGCTTGAGTTAGATAATGCAATTAATATCCAAAGTTGGCAGACAAAATGTGGCCCTTGACCACAAAACCAGTCAAGTGTCCAAGTGAGGTTTTTAGCAATGTATGTTACTAATCAAAAATCGAGTTTTGATATATTTGTGGTAGGAAATGTATCTGTGCATGCTTTTTGAACACCAAATCAGTACAGAATGATTTCTGTAAGTAAAAAAAACAGAAATAGTAAAAAAAAAAAAAAATATATATATATATATATATATATATATATATATATATATATATATAGTGTCTGTATCTTATATCTATATAAATTCTATGTCATAGT
>JAUCMS010000063.1:84365-101179 GCA_032357445.1 Enteromius radiatus
AATATACACAGTATATACAAATATATTATGTAAAGAAAAACTTTTATTTTGAATGCGATTAATCGCGATTAATCATTTGACAGCACTAGTTTTGAAACAAATTAGTCAGCAAGGCTGCATTAAAGGCATATGTAATGCTGCGACAGATTTGTATTAAATACATTTTCTCATTTTTCATGCAGAGGCCAGTGCTAAGACGAGAGATGGTGTTCAATGTGCATTCGAGGAGCTGGTGGAGAAAATCCTGCAGACTCCAGGCTTGTGGGAGAGCGTGCACAAGACAAGAGAAGTTGCCCTGTCTGAACTCTCTGAAACCGGTCAAGGAGGCTGTGGAGCATATTGCTCACTTCTCTAACACACAAACTGCTGTTTAAACAGTGCAGGTTAGATTAGTTAACACACATGTATGCTGGATACATAAACCTTTTTTGGCCTATGTATCCATGCAAGCAACACTCATGTCTCATGCTTAAAGCATTATCATTTAACAGATCCAGCGATATTAGGACAATCGCTGGAAAACTTGATAAGCCTCAGAAGGGACCTTGACCGCACTTTTTAACAATGAAATTTATTTAAAGGACCCTATTGAAGACACACTCATCATTTGTATTCAGGAAGGGGATAAAAAAAACCTTGATTACTCTATTATACCTCAGATCAGTTTGCTTCTCAGTTTGTATATTTCTCTTAGTGTTTTACTTTGTTTTGTCCCAGTGCCTGTGTTTCTTATTTAGGGAGAGGTAAACACTCATCAGTTTAACTCGACCTTTCAAACGGCTGGAATGAGACCTCAGTAGAACACAGATTTCCATCAACATGCCCTCGCTTGATGTCTGCAACGTGCGGAACTTCGTCCTTTCTTTATCTGTCCCATCTTTGGATCCCACTTTTTCCTACTGTCAATCACTTGTTAACTCTCTTTCCTCTCTCTCACTACATGTATCTGTCTTCAATTCTCTGTTTCTCTGCGTCCCTCTTTAGAGAATAATAGAGTTACCAAGGATTTTGGATTTGTGTTTTACTACTTTTATTAATATGGACCGCCCACATAAAAATATGTTTTTGAAAAGTTTATAAATCAAACAGATTGACACAACAAGTCTCTGCTGTAAGGATAAAAAAACTGGAACAGCATGGAATGGATTAATGAGAAAAGGTTAATTTCTTTCTTTCAAGTATATAGGAATATTTTCGTCTGCAGATTCATGGACACCTACTGTCTTGACATGTCTGTCTATCTCAGAGAAAGGAAAAAATGTTTAAAAATCCTTAGAGTGAGTCATTAGGGTGTGACTATTGATGGCTGGTTTTCTCACACGGAGAAATGGAACAAAAGAACAAATTTAGAAATAATAAATGTTAGCCAAAAAAATCTATGACACCTAACAGCGATGCCAAATGAATATTTCCATTCTCCTGGTTTAATCTGCGCTATTCGATCTGGACTATTTAGTCTGTTATGTTTGTTTTAGAGAAACATCCAGGGGGTCCCAGATGTCTGGTCTTGTGTTCGTAGCTTAAAAACTGGGTGGTAAAGTCCTGTTTAGAGCCAACCTCAGTTACAGCAGGTTCAGAAAGTGTGTGGCACACGTGGAAGGAAACGCTGGGTTTGTATATACACCCACATAGTATGTTTATTTTTGAGCATTTGTGCATTCCTTTTTCACTGGTTTTGAAAATGCGAATTATTAGGCAGTTATCAATGTATCGTATTGTTTCCAGTTGCATGCAGTGATGTCTTCCGTGCTTTTTATGGTAGTTATATGTAGTGGTTTTGATACTATGCGTACTTTAACTAATTTTGGTTTGGATTCCTTACATAATCATATTTCTCTATTTGTATGTAAGTTATTGCTATTCAGCACTACATCCAACGAATACGCAAGAACTCAATATTGCATACTGTTATTGCACATTCATTGCTGTATGTAAATATTTGCTGATGATGGTCATAAATACATTGTAATGTTGATGTTTGACACTATAATGCAACACTTGAAATTACAATATTTTGCCTTCGAATACCTTTTTCTCTCTCTTTTTCACTTTCTCTCATACTTTTTCCAGCAGTGAGTTCTTGTTAAATATGACCCACCACAGGAATGTATCTCCAGGCCTCTGCGATTTCACCGTTTCCCGTTACATTTCTGCGTGAATGCTGTAGTGACTGAAGTGTTTGCTTATTCATGTGTTCAGATGGCATCTTCATATGGTTTCCGCACCCGTCCAATGTGAATGAATCCAAATTATTGCATTTGGGCAGACAGGCAGGTCCAGTAACCATAGTGATTGCAGGTTTTTCCGTGTAGATACATCTTCAAAGCCGTTTGACTAGGAGGTGGGTAATTCCAAGTTGACAAATGAAGGCCTAGCCAAAGATCTTCTTGGATTAGATGCAAAATGATTTGAAGAAAGTATGTGTCGATCATACATCATCGACGCTTTGCGGTGTCTATAATGTATTGTTCTTATATGATTGGCTGTCCGTGCCGGTTCTGTAATTCAGTACGTTATATTTCCCTTGAAGTCTTCTCTAAATGCTCCCACCTGCCTGTTTCACCTTTCTCTTGGATGAGGAAGGGATATTCCAGGCACAATATTATAATTGCTTAATATAATACTGAGGCCTAATTACCCTGCTGGTTAGGGTAGCTAAAAGCCTGGTTTGGACCAGTATGCTGAGGATCAGTGTCCAAAAATAAACGTGTAGGTGACCAGCCATTCTGGTATTTTTAGGGGAAGGATATAAATCAGCTTTCTTAGGTTTCTGTGTTGATTTTTTAATGCTGTAATTAAATTACAGTAAATTACTGTTTGCTTGCATTATCTGCTTATTTTAGGCAGAAATCTTTACAATTTTATGAAAGAGCTGGATATACTGCCCTCTTTATTTTATTGATGTAATTCATAATACAAAGATAACTTGTTGCTGAGGTCTAAGGCAGTGTTAATTTTTCCTTGTTTCTTGATAAAAAATATTCTATAAATATCAATATTTTCATCATATATTAATTTTAGTCAGACAAAGACTGACTAAAATTGCATCTAATTTTAAACAGTGAGAAGAATCTCTTTTGTTTTGGAGATTTTGCCTGTTATTGCAGGATTGTGGAGAGCAGACAGGAAGAGGAAGGGAGATTTTTATCCTGTTAAAAAAAAAAAAACTGGATATGCTGGTTAGGTAGGTTTTGATGCTGGGATGCTGGTTTGAGCTGCTTTAAATTGATCTTTTGTTGGTTTAAGCTGGTCCTAAGCTAATTGAAAGCTGCTCCAACCAGCTTAAACCAACAAAAGATCAATATTAAAACATACCTAACCAGCATATGCTGTTGTTTTCAACAAGGTCAGGTAGTTGGGGGAAACTTGAATGTAGCACTATATTTTGGCAAACTTGCCTAGGAGGCTATGAGCGACATTCACATCATTTTTGTGTGGAATGTTTGTTTTTATGTTTGTGTATGTGATTCATTTGATATGTACTGTATATATATATATCCAGTTTTACATTTTTGATTTATTGGTCTGCCTTAGCGGTCATTTGAATCTGTGTTGCCTTTTGTGGCAACTGTTAAATATCTTTAAGTTCTGTTTTCCACATTCTTTCTGCTCATTACACCAAACCAATTGCTTATATCAGTACATTTCTGCACAGGCCATCAGCCCATGTGTCATTAACTACCGTCTTTTATTCTTTCTACCCCCCCACCCCCCCTCTCTCTGTCGTGCATGGCTCGGTGCTCAGACGGCCTCTCTGTGGGCTCATCACACTGTCCTCCATGAGATCATTATGAGACGGCAATGGTGGTTTCATAAGGTGTCGAGTTCCCTACACGTCACAGCATTTGGCCTGCTCACACACCCTGCTCTCATTATCAATCTGATTGATTTGCCGTATCGGCCGGGGGAACAGAGCCAAAGCAGTTGTGGGTCGGAGGACGGCTTGCGGAAAGTGCACGGAGGGTCAGGGTTTAGTGATGATTTCGGAATCCGTATTTCACTCTAGAGACACATTTAGCGCATCGTGCTGTGTATAAACCAAAGGAACGTTTTCATTAGAGTTCTACGGTAAATGCATCTTAATGGGGGGTGAAATGCGGGGTTTCTTTGTACCACATATTCTCTAGTTATTGATGGCATATTTGACCAGTTTTGAAGCCTCGTTTAAGCGTGACATTGGTCTGAAAAGCAATTTGCTTGGCTGCCGTCCATTTCCAAATCCTTTTTAACCTAGAATAAGACTCTATCTGGATCTGAAACGCTATTTATGTTAAGTATCAAGTTGATTAGAAATGTCTGTGGTAATGCGTGTAATTTTTTGCAATAATCCTCTACAACTGTCATAATCATTTCCCTCCAAGTGTTTAAAATACAGGAACTGTCAGAAAAACCACAGTTTATTCTTTCTAGATAAATAGTTCTTCTGACTAGTTGGATATGTACCTTGGAAGTTCATATTGGTCACACTGCAGAAACAGCTCACAAGCTTTTGGTGGCCTTTTAATGCCATTATTGCCGCTAAAAGTCTCACTTGTTCATTTAATTGTTTTTATAATAAGTTTTGGTTGGTTGTAATAACTTCCCTTATTAATAAACTGAAACATTCTAATAACTTACAGCATTACAAATATGTATACTGGGTATCAAACCTGCACAATCTGAAAAAAAAAAAAAAAAAAAACTAAAAAATGTCATAGCAATTGGTATCGTTTTTACATTTTGGTAAATTGTTTGCAAATTTGTATGAATTCGGATGATCTCATTTGTGCAATTCTGTATGATCCGTTTATACCACAGTCGTAGTTATGTTTACTTTTGTTCTAAAAATTTAATATCCACACTGATTTCCCATATTTTTATAAAATTGCCCTGTAAATAAAGATAAGTTTAGGGCCTCAGCAAACTTCCAAGGAGGCTATATTAAATTGTTTAATTATATTATGATTTTTATAATTATAATATGCGTGTGCCACAGCACTTTGTGTGTGTTCACTACTGTGTGCGTGTGTGTGTGTGTGTGTGTGCACACTTGTATGGCTTAAATTCAGAGCACACATTCCGAGTATAGGTCACCACACTTGGCCACGTCACTTCACTCTCAGTTTCTGTTAAAACCAATACTTTAAATGATCATAATTACAGCAGAAATACCAGAGGGATTATTATCTTATTTTGTATAGGGATCCTTCTGATATAATGTTGGACCAAGTCAAGTAAAAAAGTTTTGGAACCACTGCCTTAAAGGGGTCATGAACTGATAAAGCCAAAAAAACAAACAAACAAGAGGTCACTGCACTACAAAAAACATCCTGTAAGTTTTTGTCTCAGTGTAACACTATACAGAAGCCAGTCTGTCAAAACGGTGTGTACCACTCTATGATATAATAGTGTGACTAAGCACCACCTCAGCAGAAGAACAATGCCTGCTTCTACATCGCTGCCTCTTTAGCCCCGCCCACCAATCCATGTACGTATGTAGTGTATATAACAAGGAAAACACACATCACATAAACAAAACAATGAAGATGCTTCCTTCTATGAAAAACTGCAAAACTGTTAACCAATCATAGCAGTATTTACTATATGGGTATTTACTTCTGCATTCGCCCTGAGAAGGGTATTACTTCTAAAGTATTTTGATGTAAAAATCTTGACAACTTTGTTGTGGACCTCAGAGATCCGTGCATACAGGGAATTCAAGACCCCTTTAAAGACCCCTGTTATTTATGATACTATATGCACTATTTTCATAGCTATGGCACACAGGTCGACCTTTTGAGGATACTGACAGTGAAGTTTTTTTTAAACATTGTGGCTGCTGCTGAGAGCTGACCAAACCAGCTGATTAAACCAGATATTTTAGGATAAATGTCATTAACACACAGTTGAGAGAATTAAGCAGAGATATGATGATAAAATGACTCATTCACAGAGCTTGTACTGTATAATTTAAAGAAGCTCACTGTCTGGTCCCTGAGTCTTTAAAACAAACTTCTGAATACCATTTCTCTGCTCTGGACATATGACGGGCCTGGCTGTAAAATCTGTTGCGCACGATTTAAATTTGGCTGGGTTGTCCACTCTCTCATATCCATCCATCGTTTTCAATCTCAGTATTTGACAGAGCTCTGACATCCCGTTCCCCAATTTTGCCGTCTTTCCTTTCCTCACCTTTGTTTTCCAGACATCGGATGTGCGACAGCGCTTTCCTCATCAATAAAAAGGAAATTAATAACACTGTCTAAATTCCATAATGCAAGGTCTACCACATGAATTCTGACGTGACCGTGACCATCCGTCTTCTGCATCTCAAGTATTGATTTAGTGGTGATGGAAAATAAAAGACCCTACACTGAAAGGAAAAAAAAAAAAAAAAAGTCCTTTGCTCTCAGAGTCAGTTTTTAGCACAAAGCTAAGTGGGCACATGGGAGGCCAGAGCATGAATTAGTGGCTTCATTCATCTTTTGCAGATCTGTGGCTTTCAGCGTGCTCCCTTGTGACATCCCTTTGGCCCGAGTGTGCTCAGTGGGATTCCTGGAGCCTTCTGTCATTCACTCCACACATACATGCACACATAAAGACTACCAGATTGACTACTACAGTATAGAGCGCTGTAGCCACAGGCTTCTATAATAAACTAATCACATTGTATCAACACACAGAGGGTGTAAGCTTTCCTCAAGCAGAAGAGGCAGTGCCATGGAAAAACCGCATGTTTCACTGAGACAGTCCTTTTTCTGTGTTTCTGAGGAGTGAAAGGAAAGAGGATGAAAACAGTCTGGTGGTCCTACGGGTCATATGATTGGCACACGCGGTAACAGATTCTTTATTTTGTGTAAATAATCTTGACTTGTGAAGTAATTGTAGTATTTATTTCTGTTTGACTGTCTGATTTTGTGCTCTTGGTGACATGGCGGTAAGTTGAATGCACAAAATTGCCTGAAATTTCATGGTTGGATATTTCAATAGCCAATCTCTGTTGGAATATAATATGGAACCCATCATGTTGTGTAATACTGTTGCGCTTAAAAGTAGCAGTAAATCACTACTGTGTTTTTACTTGTCTGTCCCAGGTTGTGGATAACCTGTCTGTTTTTACTTACTGCTCCTAACAGGCTGGTCTGATTTAACTGCATCAGGCGCTTGTTAATGCACAAACTATGATTTGTTGGCTCATTTTCATTTTTTTTTCTACTCTGTACGGTACAAAAGTCCATCTAATGATTAATGCTTTTTTGAGTGTGTTGTGAGTGCCAGTAATTCTTTCTTACACTTCTGGCTTTAAAAGTGCAAAAGCAGCCCTGCTTTGAGGTGCTTTCGACTGCACTGCTGGAGGTCTCAAGTCTGATTTCACCTTTGGCAAGGTTTAGTGCTAAAATGTTTACATTTGGCCAATCAAGCTCCAGACAGTAGCGCCTACACTAGAGTGAGCTCATGTGTCCTGCCACCAGCAGCATTATTATAAGTCTACAGCACATAACAGACCAGGTAGGCCATCATATCCCTTATTCAGCTCCCTCCAAGTTACTCAATAGCCCTTTCTACACCTGATATTAACATTCAAGTGTCTGTTGTGAACAGAAAGTCTGACTACATGTGTAGCCATATTACTGTATGTACTGTAAGTGTAATGCTGCATTTTGATAAAACATAAAGGCGTAGTTTAACAAACAGGGTTTAAAGAATAGTCCTAGATAAATAATAAATGTCAGAGCTGTCTAAACTGGAAAAAGCTTGCACTGACATATCTAAAAATACATTAGTGTCATTGTTTGGTCTTACAATGCCCACAAGTAATGCTTTTTTGCAAGGTATGCTTGTAAAAACTACCTAGATGTCTTGTCCTGGCTTAAACTAATTCATATCCAGAAAACCACCACAAAAACATTTTTTTTTAGCTGAATACTTGTTTTATTTATATATACAAACATACAGTATTTAGGACTGACCACTTGGTTTACCCAAGACAGCTGTTTATACCAGGGTGTAAAGTGAAGCAGTGGTTGTCCAACACAGAACTCAAAATTCAATACGTTTTTGAGATTTATGCATCATCTGACTCAAACCTTCACCCATCATGGTTTGTTAGGATAGGGCAATATTTGACAGAGATACATACTATTTGAAAATCTGGAATCTGAGGATGAAATTTTCCAAATATCTTAATGGAACATGATCTTAACTTAATGTCCTAATAATCCATGATGGTCCAGGGTCACATATGTATATAGGATTGTTTATGAGAAGTAATATATAGTTTGTTAATTTCTTTAAAAATATGGTATATTATATAACTTAATTATTTTTTAATCTAATGTAACAACTGTCTTTTTCACTTAATTTCATATACCCTGTTTAATATCAGCCCAGTACTTGAATTAAAAGTCTGCACCCCTGAGATTCTACAATCCCAAATGTCAAAAGCAAAGCCTCCAGAATATCAGTAAAACAGCTTCTGAACGATGGCTGTTTCGTTCCAAAGAGGAAAAACTCACGTTATGCTGTCAGTTTTTATAAGTCCAGTAGTTTGTCTAATCTTCAGGCCTGGATTAAGCCATCTGTTATGGTGGAGACCTCATAGGACCTTTGATGGTTAGCAATTGTTTGACTGGAAAGTGGAGTGTTTCACTACACTGGACGTCAGAGGATCTAGAGAAACATATATTACCATCATAGAGCGATTCCCAGGCACATCTCTCTGTTTTATTGTCTTTTTATTGCTTTGGATAGACGACAGAGAGCAAGAGCCCTATTTGTAATGTGATGTGCATGTGCACAAAGATTCAATGTTGATTCAATTATGTTGGCCAATCAATCATTTTCCAGGAGCAAAACAAAGATAGAAGCGGAAAAGTTGCAGTCTGGCCCAACTTTTTTTTTTCCCTGGGATAACTAATCTCTTTTGTTTGATGATTGACTGTGTAATTGAAAAAAAAGTTTTGCTGTCAGAAGTCTTATTTAGAGATAAGGCCTCTATCAAACTCTAGTTCTGGTCTTTGGACTTGTTTCATCCTCGCTTAAAGAGCACTGAGCTCTCTTAATGTGTTGTAAAGTGACTCCTGCTCACCACAGGTCTCCCGCCGTGGAGTTTAAATCCAGACATCAGGGTTATATCAAAAATACAAACACATAAAGACATGTTTAAAAATGATTGAGTTAGGGAGCAAATCAGTGTATGAAAGGCCAGGGGCCTGCCTGTGGAAAGTGTCCGTCAGTATTCGGATTTATGAAGCCATCATAGCACTTGTGGATGAGTGCTGCCCCAAAATACCCACTGGCAAAGTGATGTTACATTGCCTGCCAAGTTTACATGTGTAATTGTGGATTCCCTAAGAGAAAATATGTCACATTAAGTGTAAGAGAGAGTTTGTGAGTGAGAGTGCAACAATTATTAAACCTGTCATTTGGCCATAGGCATGAGGTCTCAGGTAATCACAGCCATATGTTGATATTCAGACCAACAGCATGATTTCAACTGTATTGCTTTTGTACAAAACACAATAAATGAAAACGGAGTAACTTATACATTTATACTTGATCATACATTTAGTTTTCGAACTAATTATTTGAGTGAATGATTCATAAAAGCACAGAGGTTGCATCCAAAAAGGTACTTCTTTTGAACAAGCAATTACTTTGTGACTCTTAAAAATATGTTTAATATTGTATGAATGTAATATGAGCGCAATACGTTAAGCATGTACTCATGTGGTAGCTGAGATGAACACATGTAAATAGAAAAAACACCAGCAAATTAAGCAAACATCTTCATCACTTTGACAAAACATGCTGCAAATATTTAGCCTGGCTTCCGCGACTGTAAAGCTCATAGGAGCTTAGTCTGGCCAAGCTACCTTACCTGGGAGGCGGGCTTAATCTGCGTCCATCAGATGCCTCTGTATATTACTGGACGAATCTACAACCAATCAGAACACTCATTCCAATGACGTATGCGTAGCAGCGGAACCTGAAGCCACCGTAACCAATTGTAGCTAGCTTTATTAAAGCAGTAGTTAAATGTCGTCAAGTGATTTCTGCCGGTTTTGCCAGATTAATATGAGAGTAGCTGATATTTACAGTCATTCTGTGATTATTTTTGAAGAGTTTAGCAAGCAATTGAGCATCGTCGAAAGGTTACGAAACATTGGGTTGACGGTTGTCCAAGAGACAGGTCAATCCGGTATGGTTTCTGGTTGTAGAACTGCTGTGTCATCACGTTACACCCGCCTCAGTTGTGCCCCGGGGGGGTGGTTAAGCTCGTTTCTCATTGGTTCCCACTTTTTTGGGAAGGAGAATGCTCTAAAACGGCAGCTTTGCCAGACTGACTTTGCTCGTGAACTTGAAAGTAGCGTCATAGGAAGTATGGGCGGGCCCAGGCTAGCAAATATTCGCAACACAACCAAATACACAACCACATCGCACATTTTTTAGGGGTACATCAACAATTGACAAACCTGTCTGGGACATGCTTCTTAGTGTCTACCCTGAAATTTTCACAAATACCATAACTGTAGAATGACTGGCTAACTTCCCTTATGAGAATTAACCATGGTTTTATAAAAACAACAACAAAAAACATGGTTACTATTTTTCAGCCATGATTTTGCTACATTGTGGTATTTGTGCAACTGTGGTTACACTAATGACAATCAATACAGAAAAAAAAAAAACAGACTTTTACTATCATAAAACCAATGTTCATTTTCATATTTTGGGTTGTTGGGGTTCCCTTGAAACATTTCCGTTGTGGTCTGTGCTACTTGCAATACTTTTCTGTATTTAGTCGCATTGTGTATATCTGAAACACATTTCAGTATTGGGTTGTTTTGCTAGTATTTGTAGCGCATTTATATATTTTGAGTATTTGCAGCAATTGTTGTCAAACAAATGAAAAATGAATTTGTATGTTGCAGCACTTTGGAGCTCTCAGCCACACTCAGCCATACTCATAAGATAGTAAATTGTCCATTGGAATGTGCAATATGAAATCCTGCCAAAAGTAGTAAGTCATCTGTTGTGTTTTGCCTACTACTGCAGTGCATATAGTAGGAAAGTATGCATATTATATGTATGTTTCTTTCCTAAGTAATTCCGCATTTCTGAATGACTTGTTCGAGTGAATGATTCAATGATTCACTCAAAGGCAGTCATTTTAAGTACAAACAATAAACGGTATGTTTAATTGCTGAAAGTGTTTTGAATGAATCTTTTGAATAAATGATTCGGTGACTTAATTACCGCCTACTGGATGTAACCTGCAGATAGAGCTCCTGTAAAAGTTTGATGTAATACACACTGAAAATGTTATATGAGCACACTCTGATCTGTTTTACTCTGCTATGGTTAGGATTCAGATTAGGTGTGAGAGGAACTGAGAGCGAAGCATTCATGACTGATATATTACAGACACAGAGATACTTGAACTAACAGCAGCCCAGGAAAGAAAAAGGGAGACACTGAGAGCAAAGTGAGTTGAGGTTTTGTGTTACAGATGGTAATTTGTAAATCATAAGCCCCATTCAGAGGTCACATTTAAAACACTGTGACTCTAGGCGGATGGAAACTTTTGTCTGTAATTTTTCATCGTGATATGATGTGCTAATATGTGTTACTGTCAGTTTAGTTGTAAATATTGTCTGCCTGAAAACATTTGGCAAGCGGACAGAGGCATCTAATATGATTTTTGTGTATTTATCATTGTATAGTCTAGAATACATCACAAAACGTACCCAGAGACCAATATTTTGAGTTGGAGTCTAGACGGTTTGTTTATTGACAACAGTAGGTTTATCCAAAGTGGAGTCGTCGTTGTTACCTTTAAATTTTTTAAGTGCTTTCTTTTGACTCCATGCCACACACACACACACAAACACAAATGAAGAACACTTCATCAACTGTGTATCATTGAATATGAACGGCTGAAGCGCGTGAGGACGTTGCTTTCTTTCTCTTGCTGTCCCTCTCAGCCAAACCGCATTCCAGCTGCAGCTGCCATCCCTTCCATCTGCTCTACTGACGCGGTTCCACTTCACTGTACTCAGGAATTTATTTAACTTTCGGTTTAGAAATATTAGACAGAGAAACATGGGCCCTGAGGTTTCGCCCCCTCCTCTCCGTGTCTTTTATGTTTGATCTTGTCATTATGTGCTGTGTGGTTCGGGCTCCTGATTTGTAATATATTTCTGCTGTCATAACCACTCGTGGCATGGCACTTCTGACCTGGCAAGGACTGATCCGGTTCAGACATGAAAGTCAGTTATTCTAAACAAAACACAGGAGTATAGCAGCGAATATACTTGATTTAAGAAAGGAGAAGTTTAGACAGAACAGAGGAAGAGAATATAAACTCTGGAGGACTTACATTAAGTCAAAATTAAAGTAAATATCTAATATTATAAAATAGTGTTTCCTAAACTTAAGGCTTAAGTAGCCCTTCACCGACGTGTTTCTTATTGCTACCATTATTATTATTATTATTATTCATTGTTACAGTTTGGATCTCTAACATGCATAATATATTGTATGAAATGTACTGTATCTGAGGTCACTTGAAATGCCAATTTTCAAGGGTTAATGTTTTCTCATGTTTTATTATTATTTAGTTTCTCAGAAATAGGTCCATCTCACTCATCTATATCCCCCAGGATAGAACTGAATAATTAATTTATACATCAGTCAATCAATAAATATATAAAAAAATGTATAAATAATCTTAATTTAGATTATTATTATTATTATAGTAACACTTTAGTGTAGGGACCAATTCTCACTAATAACTATAGTTGCTTATTAGCATGCCTGTTATTAATATATTGGCTGTTTATTAGTACTTACAAAGCATATAATCAAAGGTCATAATTGGACCGTAAAATGGGACCATTCTTATTACTGTTACTATTGCTTTTATGAGTGCTATTGGTTTAACGAAATCTATTCTCATGATGTAGCCTCAGATTTAAAATCATACTTTTCCTTTTTTGGGCCACAACACATTCAGTGTGAGTGGAAATTCCAACAGTGTCTCTGATTAATCCCTTTTCCGTAAAACATTTCTGTTATATGTCTTCACAGAGCGCTACACAAAGCGGCATATTGTGCATTTGTATTTTAATAACACGCCTTTGAAACCACTTATTTTCCCTCTTAACATTTCTTGTGGTTAGTCGGAGGTTCACAGTGGGAATTAAAGACAGAAAATGTTTTGAGCACCTCAGGTTAGCGCGCTAAAGTACGGCTACAGAAACACGCTTACATCCGCGCTGCTCTGAAGAGTGAAGACTTAGCCAGAATAAAGGAAGGAGTGAGATTCCATCAAACATCTGTGAATCTGGAAGAATAATAAGAGCTACAGGAAAACAATGCCAACTACCACCTTCTGCTCTCAAATGAAAACAAAAAAGATCTAAAGGAAATAATCCATTAGGAAACATAATGCAATGGATCAGACTTATTATCTGTGACTCAGACTATAGTAGTTTTTGTGGCGTTTATGCACATAAAAGGTATTAAAGAAAAATCATAGAGTATATTAAATTTCTAAGCTCTGGTTAAGGAAAAATTTATTTTATGGCTTTGAAAAATTGCCCTGTTTTTGGAAATCCTATTAATTCCTAAGGTCTGTTTTTGTTTTTTTTTTTGTTTTGTTTTTTTGGATTAAGCATGGATGATAAGTTTGATCATAACACAATAAAAACAGTAATATTGTAAAATATAATGATTTTTTAAAAATATGTTTTCAAATGTAATTTATTCCTGTGATGACAATACTAATTTTTCAACAGACATTACCCCAGTCTTCAGTGGCCAATTTGCTGCCCTAGGCGAGATTTTAGCTGGTGCCCCTTACCTCACAGCCCATTCCACCAATAATCATCGTGTTCAAACAATCACACAGACACAGCATAGCTTTGTCTTGTTTTTTACATTTTAATTGGAAACACGCCAATTAATTTGTGTGACCACACAACCCCACCCCTAAACCTACCTGTTACAAAAATTATGTAAAAGCATCACTCAAAGCGTTTTATGAGGCCATGCGTTCTCTGGGTTCGAACCTTCGAGGATCTCATCTGATTTTCCAACGCTTCGTTCTACAACCTGAGCTACATCAAACCTAAAGTATATTAACATATTTGTACAAACGACCGATTAGTTGGAGGACAGGTTAAACTTGAACAATGGACATTATATTTGTTATTTAATTATTGACAATTAACCTTATTAATTAATAGTGTTCGATTTCCAGTAGATGGCAGCGCTCTTATACTAAACTATAGCCCTTTCTAACATTATCACCACAAATTAAACTGAGAAAGGTGGATTTTTAAAGTCGATTTTACATAAAATCTTAATAAGCCCAATTATATTATATATATATATATATATATATATATACACACACACACACACACACACACATATAAATTAGCCAGTTCAAATAAAAAAAATGACACAAATCCCCAAATACACAACTTTTTAAAATATTATTAAAATGTGTTATGTTACACAAAAAAATTACATTATTACAAAATCGTAGATCTCTGGAACTCCAGGTTCTAGGTCAACTAGACTAGGCCAACATAAAGTTTTTTCCAAATTTTTACCTCATCTAGTTTAATATTATCACCATCATTACATAGTTTTACCTCTGTCTTTGTTCCGTTTTTCTTAATGATCTTCTCCTCTTTTTTCTTCCCTGGGCAGCAGAGGGCTTCTGTCTTTTTGACATTATTGTAGATGTTCACTGATAAATTGTCACTATCAGGTGACTGATGCATGTGAAATTGGCTGCACAAGGTGTGTCAAGTCGGGAGAGCAATAAAATAGTTAGTTTGACCTCTCTGACATCGCAGTGGTCTTCCTCTTCCCTTGAGCGCAGGCTGATCTGGATTGGTGGCATGGAATTTTTCTAGAAGGACAGGATCTAACACATCATCTCTAGGGACCCAAGATCTTTCCTCGGGCCCATAGCCTTCCCAATCAACCAAATATTCTAACATACCACCGCGACGTCGAGAATCCACAGTCTCCTTTACCTTGTAGATGGTTCATTCTTCCACGACTAGAGGAG
The DNA here is from genome assembly GCA_032357445.1 of Enteromius radiatus. Lineage (NCBI taxonomy): Eukaryota > Metazoa > Chordata > Actinopteri > Cypriniformes > Cyprinidae > Enteromius > Enteromius radiatus. Next base: position 99,436 of record JAUCMS010000063.1, read on the forward strand.
GGGGTTTCTCAGCTGGGCCAGGCTCTGTGGCGAGAGAGACAGGGTCATAAGGTTTTAACAGAGAAACATGGAAAGTGGGGTGAATCCTGTACTGTGGAGGGAGCTGGAGTTTATAGGTGACAGGGTTGATCTGTTCCAAAATGACAAAGGGGGCAACAAACCTGGGATTTTTTTTTTTTTTTTTTACAGGGCAGGCGCAGGCAAATATCTCTGGTCGATAACCAAACCTTCTGATCGGGTTGATAAGCTGGTGCCTCGGATCTCTTCACATTGGAGGGTTCTCCTGACCACTGCACTGGAAGGGAGTGATACCAGTGGATGCCTGATGGAGGGAGTTCTGAGCGAACTGGTTCCAGGAGTCTTGGTGACCATGGCAGAAGGTATGGAGGAACCGCCTCAACTCTTGTATTTTCCATTCTGTCTGGCCGTTGGCTTGAGAGTGGTACCCGGATGTGAGACTGACAGTCACACCTAAGAGTTTGAAGAAGGCTTTCCAGACTTGTGAGATGAACTGTGGTCCCCGATTAGATACAATGTCCTCAGAAATACTGTAGAAGTGAAACACCTGGTCGAATAGGATCTTGGTGGTTTCCATGGCTGTTGATAAACCCTTGAGAGGTATTAGATGGCAGAACATGCAGAAACGATCGACTATTACCAGGACACAGGTGTTACCGTCTGAGGGGGGCAGGTCGGTGATAAAATCAACTCCTAGGTGTGACCAGGGGGGTTGGGAACAGCTTTCCTGATGGTAACTGGTGGGGACTTTTTGAAATGGCACATTCCTGTCACCCACTCACATACTTTCTCACATCCCTTGCCATCTCGAGCCATCAGAAACGATCTACAGTAGAAATGGGAGAATCCAAGGAATCGTTGAAGTTCTTTCATGATGGAGGGAGTAGGCCAGGTGGTTACAGCATTTACCTTCCTCTCGTCCATGCGAACCCCAGTCTGGTTGATGACATGATCAAGATGGTTGAGGAACTGGACTGATGACTGGTGGAATGAATACTTCTCTGCTTTGAGATAGAGTTGGTATTCTCGGAGATGGGTGAGGACCTCTGCGATGTGCCTACGATGTTCCAACATGTTAGGGAAATAGATGAGGATGTCGTTGATATAGATGATTACAAATGTATGGAGGAAATCTCTAAATATCTTGTGCATGAAGTTTAGGAATATTGAGGGGCCGTTGACGAGTCCATAGGGCATGACCAGATATTCATAGTGCCTAGTGGGCATGACAAAGGTGGTCTTCCACTCATTGTCTTTTTGGATTCTGATCAGATTGTAGGCACTGTGGAGGTCAAGTTTTGTGAATACGATAGCTCCCCGTAACATCTGTAAGGCAGCAGGGACAAGGGGAAGGGGATACCAGAATTGCTTCACAGTTGCTTTGTTAAGGGACCAGTAATCGATACAGGGCCACAAGCTTCCGTCCTTCTTGGCCAAATTAGAAGTTTGAAGCAGCAGGGGACGTAGAGGGGGCGGATGTAACCTTGTTTCAGGGCCTCATCTACAGTCCCTGAGAAAAGTCTTGTCGCTTGTGTACAAATTGACCTCAAGTGCTGCTGAAATATATTTCTAATCAGGATTTTTTTACAAGAAATGGCTCATTTTATTCCCAACAGCTTTTGTAATAATGTTTCAGTGCAAAACAAATTGTCAAAAAGTATTCTAATATTCAAAGCTTGGTAAAGCCCATTGAGTCAATTTTTGCAAAGACATAAGTGTTGTCGCC
>JAUCMS010000063.1:101279-137121 GCA_032357445.1 Enteromius radiatus
GACAATAATCTCACTGCATTATTACAATTAATGACAAAAATAATGTTTGGAAATGTAAACTGATATTTTCAACTGACGCTACTTGCAAAAGATAGAAATAACTGACTTAATGACTTAAAACCATTTTTTGTTGGTGAAAATACTAGTGGCCTAAGACATTTGCACAGTACTGTATGTATACCTTTTCTTTGTTGGACAGAATATGTAACAAATGTACATTTATAATCAGTATAGGGTTGGAATAGTATCTGACCCAGGCTAATCAGTGCTGAGGTTCTGGTCTCTGTATCCAGCGTATGTCTCCATACAGACAATTGATAATTAATGAACCAACAGACCATTGAGGCAAAGTAACTAATTATTCCAATATGGGACACGGGTCAAATTTCTTCATCTGACTGAAACACTTTTTCCCTGTTCAGATGATTTTTGGAATTTCTTTGTATTCACGTTTGGGTTGTGTGCATGTGTGTGTGTGTGTGTGTGTGTGTGCGGTGTTTGACAGCAACTTGGACCCCGTGTCTGATGAGAAGGGTGGAGAGACGTCTGGAGTGTGTCACACAGCTGGCCAGCCCAGCATCCCAACCTGTTCAGCTAGATAATGGGTGAGATCCACAAAACCTGCTCAAACATTTCAGCAAATGGCCTCGATGGAAAGTTCTGCTCAGAGGGCCGGTCTTTGCCAGCCTGCTTAGAGAGAACCCGAGGAACAGAGTATAGTTATAATAATAGGAGAGAGCTAAATAGAGACAAGGGGACTTGATTTGTGCCAGTGGCCTTTAAGGTCTGATCATGATGTGATCTGAAAGCCATCCTCCCTCGATTTTTTTTTTCAGTCCATCATCATCCCATTATATTTAAAATACTATGTAATAGTATAACAAAGTTTTACATCCTTGAATTCTGTATATTAAATACTAAAAAAATGAAGACTGTAGCTCTTTTTGTTCCATGACTGGCATGTTTAACCACGGATTCCACATTATTTAGATCCAGGCCAAGCAGCATGCTAGAAACATTAACGTGAAAGAGGGATGCTGGAGTAGATGAGCAAGATAAACCAGGACAGAGATTGGAGGCTAAATCTGTTTGTTTTTATTCATCTTTCATTCATTGTTGATATTCTCTCTCTTGTGTTGATGTTCTTTTGTGTGTGTTTTTTAGACTGTTCATTGACAACAAGGTTAGCAAGAGTGTGTGGGGATTGTATGTGGCCACAAAAAGTGTTTGGAAGTGTTTTAAAACATATAAATGTTATAGAAAAAAAATATCTAGCTAAATAACATTTAATTTTAGAAAGTGCACCCTTTAATGCAAAATATCTCAAGAAAGTCATTCCAGATGACATTTTATATCTAAAGCAATGATGATACATTTTTGGGGCCAGTGTATACATGTTTGTGAGAGTGTATATGGATGGATGTTTTAGTTTGAGGGTTTTTAGCATCTCCAGCTTGATGCTTTAATCAAGATTTTGTGGATAATAACTATGTACTGTGGATGACATTCACATTAATGTTTCATTTTGCTGGCTAGATTAATACACCAGAGGCTTTAACTGACTTAATGAAGAGCGCAGCTTCATGTCTCAGTAAACAGCACAGCAAGCATGTGTCCATTCCCAGCATTTGTTCAGGATTAAACCCTTAAGGAAAGACAAGATCACACAGGCTTCCATTCTCATCTTCCATTTCCAGCTCTGTTTGTGCTGTGCGGTGTTTTTGTATTTACTGGGCTGAAACCAGCGTGAAGGCAAACAAGGTCTCTGCCTCTGGCAAAGTTAACAAGACGGCTTTCAAAAAGATGCAGAGGCTAAAAAAGAAAGGAGAAACTTGTCATCTGAACAGAGACAAATTAGTGAATTTTCAATGCAGTGTGAATTATTCAACTTTTTTTTTTTTTTTTTAAGTTAAAACTCAAATGGATACCCTATGTTTAAATGTAACCAATTATATCTCCGATCAGGTTTTATATGAAGAAGGATTTCAGAGGATTGTGCAGAAAGCAAATGCTAATGATGAAATGCCAAGCAACATCTTATCATCAAAAAAACATTTTTATTTAATGTTCCGTTGAAGTAAACAAGGTTCCTGGCATAAAATTGAACATTAAAAGAAAATCAGAGAATAAATGAGATATTATGCATTCCTTCATTGGATAAACATCCAGTCTCTAAAATAAAAAATAAAAAGTATATAACTTAACAATAAAAAAATCAGACTATTATTACAAGTTTTTTTTTTTTACAGTCTTTAATCATTTGAAATGTTCGAAAGTGTGCACAAAATAGCTGTTTGTCTGTCTGGTTCCTTTAGAGCAGAGTGTGCAAGGGAATAAAAACTCAAGAGTGATGCTTTCTCTTCTCTTTGTTTTCTGCAAAGGCCATAAGAGATTCACGTGATAAAAAAGAAGGGAAAATTAGATATCAAAAGCAGATCAGATCATACATTTTCCCAGTTTTGTTAGGACATTTTCTAAAAATGTGCTACGCTACTCTGCTGAGCGAGAAAACAGGGACATAGTGCCTATGAATTATAGTCTCAGTGGGTGTTTGTGAGTATTATTTTTAATACTGAAAAATAGGCAGGAGGGTGTAGTCAGATAAGTGCATGCAACTTTTTGAACAAGTCTCTTTGGCCTTCTCACCACAAAAAAAAAAAAAGATACAACATAAGATAGTGTTACCTCGCTCACTTCAAAAGTGGCTTTTAATTCTCTAAATTACATACTTGGCATCCATAACTCTAATGTAAATAGCATTTGAATTGAACATCATTTTTTTCCATTCAGTCAATACAAGACTAACACAGCTTGGTTGAACCAATAAGGCAAAAACACTAAGAGATAAAACCGCAGGACAAACAAAAGTTTGGACGTTCACTGAATCAGAGATGTGGTAATACTGCTATGGTTTGTGTTTTGTTTTTTTTTACATGGAAGTGTCTCTCGTACTTGTTGTAAACAGCAATTTGAGAGTAATTCTAACCATCTGAGAGAGAAAAGCGGGTAAAACATGACTGGCCAAATCATTTACTGCTTCCACTGAAGTGCCTTGTTCAGAGTAGAAACGTGAGAAGGCAACACATTCGGTTTAGCACTGATAATGGATTCATAAATATCCCTTTGGGTCTCAGTCCTCGTCTCAAACAGATACAGAGCAAACCTTGAAGTCTGTCTCTCTCTTTCACGTTGTTTGTCTGAGAAATGTGCATAACTGAGGAAGCAGAGACTAACCCAGCTAACAAAAACATGTTCTAAGAATGTTTCGTTACATTACATTATTTTGAATGTTCTCTATTTTTTTTTAGGTCACTGTTTGGTTACGCAATTGTTAAGGGAACTTTGCAATTTTACAAACACTACAGAAATGTTCTCTAAACGTTTTGCATTAAGTAGTAATATAAAAAACCTGAACATCCATCTAGATTTTTTTTTAGAAATAAAACAAAATGGTGTATAAATAAAGTTTTTGTGCTAATGTTATTAAAGACCACATAAATGAGCAAACATGTTTTTAACGTTACCGTAAAAACTTTGGAGGACGTTGCTTGTTAGCTGGGAAGGAAGGCCTGGAATTTAATGTTGGCTGACTGAACTTATCTCTCAGCTCACGGCTATTGTTGGCAGGTGACTGTTAAAGCTTTCCATTTTAGAGACAAAACAATGTCGCAGTCACAGCCACATGAGATTTGAAGACAAAACATGCAGTAATGGCCTTAGGTTCACGAGCACGTCTTTGCGGATTTCATTTTAAGGTCAACAGCTCCCATAGGCCGCGAGAAGAGTGCGCTACACACTCCTCCTGTCGTTTCAACCGTTTTATTTCATTCAGAGAGGACATGAACTGTACATTCTCACTAATCTCTCCTTTGAGATGCATGAAGGCACTTTGGTGCGATACAATACAAATTTCTGATTAATATCAAAATAAGTTAACATTGCAAAAGTGTCTCGTTCAGAAATACTGTCGTTACTGACAATTCATCAACACTTATCAAAAAGAAAAGCTTGTGCGACCCAAAGGAAGTGCACAAATCGGTGAACTGAACAAGTGCTGCATTTCAGGGCACTTCATCGTACGCATAATAACAATAAAAACAAACGAACCAAACAATTCATTCTTTATCAGTACCACAAAGTTATAAACAATATTCAAAACAACTGAATTCTAAAAGTAGAAGAGCGGGATCTTCTGCGCGTTAGTATTTGTGCAGGATAGGCACTTTAACAGTCTTGATTTCAGCTATGTGTGAGGATTTCTGGATGATGCAGCTGGTGGTGGCAGCGGTGGCCCCGTCCTTGGGTTGAGCCAGGTTAGTGAGGGCCATAGCCGCGTTGATCTCCCTCCAGTATGTCTCGTCTTTTCTCTGTCCCTTCTCCTTCTGCATGCTTCTGTTGAATTCACAAAAGGCCTGTTACTGAAAGATGCTCAGTAGCTGTATTCAAAGTCATTCTTACAAGTTAAATCTGAATGCGAGAGAGGCTTTTTTTTTATATGCATGGCAGTTCTGGTTATACGCACCTGTCAGATTTATTTGATCCGTGCTCCAAAGTCTCTGTAAATAAAAGCACAGGACAAGCCCAGTGTCAGTAATAAAACACTGTATCTTAATGCTGGCAGATGGGAAAAGTCAGAGGAAGACTGTAAGTAAACACTGGGAGGACTTGTTTATGTGTAGATCTGTGCTACTTGTGTGAATGGAGAGAGATGCTTCAGTAAGTCAGACTGTAAAGGCTTGTTTCCATTTACTCTGTGAATGGTGGAATCTTCCATATCCAGATGCTTGGCACAATGATAATGTCTTATTTGTTAAATGCAGAGGTCAGCAACACACTTTAGGCTAATTACTTAATGATAATCACCGGTTCCTCTACCTCACACGCACACTCGCGTACACAAAGGTGTGTAAAGTACTGACGAATTATACATTTTTGTAACATATAAGATGTATTTTTAAATTACATATGACAGTAAAAATTAAATTCACACAGAATAAAAAAGTTAATTGACTTTTAATTTAAAAAAGAAAATAAAAAAATCCAATTTATATATTTTCATTTATTTTAATCTCAGAATTTAGACTTAATTTCTCCACTTCTGATTTTAGATTTTACAATTTCTTTCTTTCTCACAATTGTGGGTTCACAACAGTACCGGTATATAGCATTTCTTAATTTGTGTCTTGCAATTTTGAGTTAACGTAATTATGACGTTTTTCTTTGAATTGTGATTTTATATCTTGCAATCCTACCTTAAAATTCCAACAAAGTCTAACGACCAAATTGTACATATTTGTACGATTTAGCAAAAATCTTAGTGAGGTCGTACATATTTTACGAGGGGGCTAATTCGTACAAATTTGTACGACCTAACTCATTCAACAAATTCATAAGATTTTTGCTAAATTGTATGTATTTTACGAGTTGCCAATATGAATTTGTATGAATGACCTACACCTAACCCCGCCCCTAAACCTACCCATCACTGGAGTTTAGACAAATTGTACAAAATCGTACAAATATGAAAAGACTGTGTCTGAATTTTAAGGTAGGATTGCAAGATGTAAAATCACAATTCAAAAAAAAAAGGTCATAATTGTGAGATGAAATTGCTGTGAGGTCAAGTTGAAAATTCTGAAATTGTTTTTTTCTATATTTCTTGCAATCCCAGGTTCATCTTTTAAGGGAGCCTAATTTTGTAAATTTGCACATTCTGTTATATATTCACCAAAATAACATACTGTAAATTGACAAAAGGATACTTTTGTTCACTAAATGCATGTAATTATCAAGACCGATCAAAATTAGGTCAATACACCCAAATGATTTCAGCATCGATAATAAATTATGATGCTGCTAGTCTTGCATTGCAAGTACAAACTAACCCCATATACTGTAACAAGCACGTCCCTTTACCTCTTAATGCACATACACTGTAATCTTGTGCAATGATTGTAAAGAAACGTTTGATATTATGCCAAGCTGATCTCTTACTGGACATGACAGTTATGGTTTAACATGCCTAACACTTTCATCTAGGATGACTTTTACAGTCGCTGAATCGCTCTCTAAATCCAGATCAGGGTAGTGTTTGTTCGGTGAGTTGAACCCCATGCCTTTATTCCGGATGTCTCAGTTTTCCCCCCTGAGGCAGCCCTTCTATGCGTTCACCTCATCCCATACCAAACCTTGTGCTCACACACACCCCTTGGATCCGGAACGGACATTGGAGCTCTGCCTGAACACCTGCAGGGCCAAACAGCACCTAATCATCCCCAACGGCTCGTCTGAGCCGGTGTTAAACTTGTTTTTCCTTAAAAACCGTTCACATGTGCGCTGAATGGTAACTGGGTGTTGAGGAAAGGCCAGCAGTGGCCATCACCGCCTGAGGCGGGCGTGAGGCTGATTGGGAAATATCCTGTTGTGCTCAGCGTGTTCAGTAATAGTTTTACTCGGCTGAGAATGAGTGTGTTAGTCAGAATAACAGTGAGCTGCTCCTCTCCAAACTCACAGATGTGTTTGGGCTTCAATTAACTGATTGCGAAACCAGTAGTTCATGTGAAGACTGAACGATTAGAGATATTTTCCGTCGGGAAATCTCACCTTAATTCATCTTAAGTCTGAGTTTTATTTGCATCAGTATTTTTTCAGAATGATCCCATAATGTTCCTGTCACAATATTTAATGTCTTTTATTTGCTTTAACTGTATTTGTGTCAGTTTTTTCTCTGTATTTACAGGATTTCGTTTGTTCTCTATTGTAGATAAGCTTGTGATTTGCTGTTCTCATTGCACTTAATACAAACAACACATTTAGATCTGTTTTTTGTCAAAAGCAGATATTCAGTCCTGCACATGCCATTAAACGCTGAAATTATTACACTGTTTTTTTCCTGCAGTATTCAGCTCTTCCAAGTTTGCTCTTTTCTCAGTCTCGTAACTGTCTGTTCTGTCTTGGACATGCTCATTTATCAACGGTATGAATATGATGATAAATACAAACAGCGTAGACTGCTTAGAAACTACTACTGTAAAAATCCAGGTTTGGTTTCCTAAAAATACCAGCTCCTGGACTGAATATGAATTTGATTTGGACAGCATTCAGATTGTGTGATAGAGCTGCTGCTTTTGTCTGACATTATTACCACAGTGACAGTGGCTCAGTTTACTCTCTTGGCAGTTGTACGGCTGGTTTCTACTGACAACCACTTGCCTAACAAATAAAGACAACAATATTCTCCCATTCCTCACTCTTAAATCATGGCTGGTAATCTTCTAAATAACATGAATGTCTTGATTGGTCAGGAATAGAAGAAAAGAAAGAGAGAGGGAAGGCAAGAAGCGAAGCCACTAGAATAGAAACACATGAAATCTGGAAAACAGAAAAAAAGAAAGCGAAGGGAAATGGTAAATGTCATGACACTTTTTATTCTGCTTCAGTTATTGTTCAGAAATACGATACGCAGTGACCAACACATTAGTTTATAAAAAAAGAAATCATTTTGAGGGCTTAAGGTCGAGCAGTGGTGAAAATGCTGAGATTTTAATAATTAGAATTTTTAAATATACATATAAAATTAAATGTTTGGTGCCATTTTAAAGAAATACTAAATATTTGAAATATCGTAAAAAAAAAAACAAAACTGCAGTTTCATCCTAAAAGATGTATTACAGTTCAACTAATATTATACATATTATGCAGCACAATTGTTTTTGACATTTATAATAATTGGCACCAAATCAACATATTATAATGACTTCTGAAGGATTGTGTGAAACTGAAGACAGATTTTTTTTTTACTGTATCAAATAAATTTAGCCTTCATAAGTGTAATATATATATATATAAACAATCTTAACAAACAAACAAAACTTTGAACCCTATAAAGTCATGCTGATGTCTGTCACTCATGTTGGTGTGATGTCTCCAGCAGGGGTAAGGGGGTTTGTCTGCACGGTGCATTGAGCGACCCCCTTTTGGGAGCAGACTGTGACTCCGCTCTCTCCCCCAGGGAAACTCTTGTTGAAAATTGGATGCAGACACTACAATTTCCAAATACTGCTGCCTAAAACATCTAAAACTCAGATTTTTAAAAACAGTGACTGAGCCAAAGAAATTATAAATCCTCTATAAATCAAAAGGAGCTAGATGTTAATATTTTTCTGGTGTTTTTTAATCCGTTTCTGCAGTGCTCTTTGCTACTGAATGGGTCTGTTTTGAAATGGCTCTGTGATACTCCATAAAAATGCTGCTAAAGAAGCCTAATGTGTTGAAAATACCCCAGTAAACTTCCCATCGCCACAGGAAACGGGAAGAGAAAGAAAAGAACAGAACAGAACAGAAAGAAGTGCTAAAACTGTCTATATCTCTGCAAGATACTGAGAGATGTCAGACCTGCAGCAGATGTATGGTCTCTGCACAAACTGCTTTCTATTACACACACAAATAATGGCATGTTAATGGATATGACATGGATATGATAAGATATGCTGCTCCTGTGTGAACAGGCATGCATAAATCCTATAGCAGATCTAGAGAGGTGGAGGGTTTTTAGAAAGACTAGCCGCACTGAAAAATCATTGGATTGTTTGCTATCTATCTATTATATCTATATATTACAATTTCACGACTAAACTGGATTTTCATCCTCATATCATTTAAACCTGTATGACTTTCTTTTCTCTGAAGAAAGCAGGTATAGTTAAGAGAGGACGTTTATTAAAAAATGCACCAAAAAAAACACTTTTTTAAGAATGTCTACTTTTGTGTTTCACAGAAGAAATAAAGTCACAAATGTTTAAAATGACAAGAGGCTAAGTAAATGATGAGAATTCTTTGAATTCTTTGGTGAATCATTCCTTTAAGGAGACGCTTCCACACACATAAACACTGGATGATCAAAATTCACTGAGACACAAATCTCCAAGCAATGATCTCAAACCCTGCTTGTCCTTTAAGCATAAGTAATACCAGATCTCGCAGCCAACCTATTAAAGCCTAATCAAGCCAGTCCTATACTCTACTGTATCTTATTCAGTAATCACAAGATTTTACTCTCTTGAGAGAAAACAACCTTCTTGTTGACTAATATAAAGAGCAAGTTGATTTTTTTGTTCCTTGACTACAAAAGTTTGCGACTAACAAAACTTGAATTTAAGGGTAGCTAATGACTAGTACATGTAGAATATAGCATGAAAACTCAGGACTGAATGGACATTGGCGGCGTGGACGACTGGGTAAAATATTGCAGACAGGTCTGTTTTCGTGCAAACTCTCAATGAGCAATCACAACTGAGAAAGAATGGCATCATGGTTGGCATGTCAGAGCAGACTGGGGCTGGAAATATACCTCTATCCACCCGTTCATTTTTTCTTTTGATCATCCATCTATCAGCTGCGTGAAGAGAAGTGACAAATGGAATCTGGGCAAGATGTCATGACTTTTTGGCTACGGAGACGAGAATGGAAAAGAAGTCAACGTCAATCTGCGGTGACTGAGCATGGCGTGTACTGCTTCTAAGTCGAGGAGAAACATCCCAGCATGTCGAACAAAGAGAAGCGGTTACAGTTCAACAAGATAACCTGCTAAAACGAGTGAACACACAGAAAATAACATGTTGAATTTGTCACGTTTATAACGCAACAAACCGGAGAGGTCTTTGCTGTTTTCCAAACCCACGACCATAATCTCTGCTTGCTTTTACAGGTTTATAAAATATCAGTCACATCTTTCACAGCTTTTCAAATAAAGGGCAGGAAAATTGGTTATGCCCAAAGCAGACAGACATCATCAGTTCTTGGTGTCTCATTTTTACTCTAGGCGTCCAAACTGTGCTTGAGAAAAATGAACGTTGTTTTTTAATAATGTCACTGAAGGCCTGTGAATGATGTTAAAATGAAGTTGGCACATGTGTCGGTTCTGCTCTGCCAGCTCTGTCCAGGATGGCAGCCTCCTCTTCGCTAGTTCAACATCCACACTGTCTCTCCGTCTCGCTGTCTTTCCTTCGAGTGTCTGTCTCTTCTGGTCAATCTTCTTAAACGGTGTGAATTTGACTTTTGGTTTGCTTCCATTTTTCAGACTGTTTCCTGTGATCATTTCTGTTCTGTTTCTCTCTTCAACTCGTCTCTGACGTTCACAGTTTTTTTTAAACCTAATGTCATGGTTCTTGTTTTCCCATTGCCTTCCCAGATCATACTTTTGGTTGAGGTTTCATTCACTGTAATGGCCGTCTTTAAACAGCAGCTCTATTACTGACTCCGTTCTTCCATTCTCTCCATTCCATTCAGGTTTATCAGTAATCGCTGTACTAAAAATATCCACGATATCCTCTGTTTCTGGGTCAGGGTGGTTGAAAGAGGCATGAGGCCCAACAGAGGAATAAAGAATGATAGTGATTCTTCGCACATGACACTTTCTCGTATTATTTAAAAACTCTCCGTGGTGAAAAACACAACAGTCTGGACACTGTTGGACTTCCTTTCCTCAGCCTTTGAATCACAGCACATTAATCTGTGAAGGATCAAACTGCGTCGAGGGTGCTGACATGTTCTGGGCTGTGGATTTGACTGGCGAGCTTGAAAGAACAACCAAACAGTGGCAATACTGTATGGGGTAAACAGGGTGAGCAAGAGAAAGACAGACAGAAAAGCATATTTCAGCCTCCTGGACACATGGCCTCTCATAAAGAGTAAAGCTCAACTTAAGAGAGATTTTATTTAATATTTTTAGGATTTCTGTGGGCCTGCACAGCAGATGACAAACAATGATGGTCCAATTATGGCCAAGGTAAAGCAGCTGCCACCAATGGCACTTACAGCCTCGGCATCTGTGTGTGAAATCTTCTCCTCATTTTGTATTTACCAGTCAGAGTAAACACAAATCACCACAACACAGTCTCTACAAGAACAGTCTGTACCAGAGTCACAAAATAACTGGGCGTGAGGCAAAAATACAAAAGTCACAAATGCCCCAGATGTTTTAAATGGGGCACAAAATTGTTTTACTGTGTTATGTAACAAACATTATATTTAATAATATAATAATAAATGGTATTTTAGGCCTAAGTAGTGATGGATTATAGTGATTGTAGTGACGCTGTCATCTCTTCATCTCATAGGAACATGAGTTCTTTAATGCAGTGTTTGTTGTGTAATGATATATTGTACTTTGTTTTACAGCTATTTTTATATTTGATAGTATGTTGATTTCATTATTAACAGGTGAAATTGATCACAACTATTAAAGGAAAAAGGCTCAACTTCCAACAGTTTTTGCTGTAGCTTAGCGTAGATCACTGAATCTGACTAAACCATTAGCATCTCAAAAATGGCCAAAGAAATTCAATATTTTTCCTATTTAAAACTTGACTCTTCTGTAGTTACATCGTATACTAAGACTGTCTCTAATGTTGAACATTGGTCACATATCAAAAAAAAGAAACATTGTTTTTCTGGCCCGATATGGATAGGAACTGTACTAAATTTGAGAAATCTATTAAATGATTTTTGATTAGACAATTGAAGTCAATGTTAAAAACAAAACATATTAATATATTGATATGTTGGACTACCACCATTCTTCAAATGATCTTCCTTTGTGGTCTGCATAAGAAAAAGTCATAAAGTTTTGAAACATCATGAGGGTGGGTAAAGGATGACAGAATTTTTGGGTCTGTTGGGGGGGGGGGGGGGTGTTAGCATACAGTTTATATATTTTCTCAAAAAAATCTAGTCTTGACCATTCAGAAGACTTAGAAGTCATCCACTGGCTTCCTGTCCTGGACACGGATGAGTGGATCTGCTATTTGCTAATGATTCTGATCTACCCTATCGGTACCTATAAAAGTCCCACAAACAGACTTCAAACACGCTTTCTAGAGGACATAGCACGCCACTGAGGTATTACAAGACAGTATCTGCACTCTGACGCATGTCAGGAAGAGAGACAGAAGGACAAAGAGAGAGAGAGAGAGGCTCATGCTGAAAGCATTTGCTTAAAGTGCTATCAGACATAGATAAGGCTCCATCTAGAACGCATCACAAACCTTTTTCAGCTCCAATAAAATTCACTTTCGCTTCAGCTTTAGTGTCATTCCAAAATGGAAAAAAACGATTAAAAGCATGAAACTTTGCAAATGATTTTGAAGAATGGAAAAGCTTATTTTGGTCTCACATTACAAGTTGTGTACAGATGAATACAGAATTGCTTTCGACCGCAACCTCAGGAAAAAATAAGTATGATGGAATATAATATAACAATGTTTGAAAGTGTTAAATAATGATTGCAGACTTGATCCAAAAATACATGGTTAAATGAATTGCTACGATGTTCCTTCTTAGGTTTGCTCACACGCATTCTTTCTTTTTAACATGCGCTCTTTGTTTCTCTTCTTTCTATTTTCATTTGTTAATTTATTCTTGTGAAACTGACTCTTTTTGTTTTCCCCCTTCCCATAAAACACTTTAGTTTCCAAGTTAGACAAATATGCACAGGACCTGCTTTACTATTTCTGATGCTCTAATTGTCAGAGTCTTTCAGTTTAAAGCCATTAGGTTCTCCACACTCGTCTAATAGCCTCCCATTCATTCACTGTTTCTTTCCTCCTGTCTGCTATCTATTCTCACATGTAAGCAGCCAGAGCAGTGTGTGTCTGTTTACACCTCTCCTCCACACCACAATCCACACACACTCACTTTTCAAGTGTGCCTTGGACTATTTGCAATTCATCACAATATATTGCTCTTGAGTTTATACACAGAGCTGTGCCGAGACACTAAGAATTCAGTTTTTGGAATACATTTTGAAATGAATCATTTTCAAGTTACAAATGGCTCCAAAACCTAAATTTTAAAAGATGGACGAAAACGTATCTAACAGTGTCTGGATACATAAAGAATGTTGTAATAAAATAAGATATTTTATTCATGCTAGTAAGAGGATGCTTGCGCTCCAATATCCTATTATAAACCTACTGAGAATAAGTGCTAATTAAAATACAATTTTTTAAATTTTATCATGATTATTTATAATTATTACACTGTAAAATGTTATTTATAAAAGCCATGAAAATACTATTGCAAAAGTATATTAAAAGTACAGTGCCTACCAGTATAACAAGTGCAAGCGCTTGTCTAGGTTTCTGTATTTGTTCACATCTCTTATTATAACAAGAGGAGTTGCATATTTCCTCATCTCTGTTTTTATGTGGCTTTTATTGTGCATTATTCACTATTTTAACTCTCTTTCACAATACTTTAGCTTTCATCCTCCAATTTCCAGCTCATCTCTCATCTCCCCTTTCTTCCTTCCCTACTCCCTTCCTTCATCTCTCTTTTCTCCACCTTTCACTTCCCTCAACATTCTCTCCTCTCTCTCTTTGATGATGGATGATGAGACCCCATCCTGACAACTGTAACCTAGAGTCTGAAGTAAATCTTGGCCTCAGCCTCATCTTTCTTTAGGATTGTCCAGTCGTTCCTCCCTGTTTTGTGAGGGATGGAGTCGGAGAATGGAGAAAATTAAGAGAAGGAAATCTTGGTGTTTCTGTGAGTGCGTATGGGTAGATGACATTTTATTTTATTTACATTTATTTTACAGGACCTAAAATAACAATTTACCTTATAAATTCAATTATATTCCAACCAGTGGTTTTAATGTTGATCAAAAAAGGCCATGGGCATGTTATGCCTCAACTACACATATTTATAATTGCATATGTTTAAGAACATTTACTCTGACTAAAAATAAATAAATAAGGTACAAAAGTACCTTTTTAAATGGTTCTGCTCCAGTGACAGCTTTTGAAGTATTAAAACAACATACAATCTAATGATGAAACTTAATATTACGTTTTTAAGATCGAAATGAAAGTGAGATGTTTTCATAAATGTTTTCTGCCATTTGAGATGTGCAAAGCAGAGCTGGATCAGTCATTGTCCTGCTGCTCTGTGGTCAGTGAGCAGTCAGCTACCGTAAATCAGGCAGTTCAGCATGTACTCTTTAAATGCCATATCCTCGCCAGGCTGTTTCTCTAAATTACACATCCCTCCCCCTGCGCTGTATGTCACTGTCAAACAACGCTAAAATATGTTAGCCAAAGCCTGTTGTGCTTTGTGAGAAAGAGAGACTTTCAAGCTTTTTAATGGCATCAGTCTCTCAATGTTTTTATGTACTGTATGTGGTTGGATGTGTAGTACAACTGTGCAAAAACAGCAATAAAAGTGTGCTGTGTATTTCCAGCTGTACACACAGAGGGCTGTCAATCATCTGACGAACAGCAGGCCCTGCACATTAATAATGCCTGAATTTACGCGCTCCCGCTCTGTTGCATGTTTAGGTTCGGATGAATTGCCCACCTGCCTCCGAGATTGTACTTTTCTTGGACAATGACTTTTAAAGTATTTTCTTTTGGTGGCTTCAGTCCAGTGAGTCTGCATGACTCTTATGAGTGACTGGCACCTATAAGCCCCGGTGGCCTTGTCAAGCCTCTCTGTTTTCATTTAACATATTTCTGCCTCCTGCCTCTGTTTAATGTCCACTGACCTTGAATAAAAACGTCTTTTCATGTCATAAAACACAGGTGACATTCTTGGTTCTGTATATATCTTACAAAGCAGGGCTAACACACTAAAGCACAGCAAAACAATTGATTGTAAAAAGGGAACCTTACCAATAATGTTTTTTTTCCCCCCTATATACAATTCAATACAAGAGTTTATATTTCTGGGCAATAAAAAAAATGATTGCCATTTATTTCTTTACTGTTACTTTTACTTTTGATTAATTTAATGCGTCCTTTAATTTAATTTTATATATAGAAACATTTTTAGTGCTGTAAGAGGCAGCAGTACCAAAAACCCTCAAAGTTAGATTGAGATACATATCACTTTCATCTCATTCATTTCAGTTCACTGAAGCATAATATCATAATATATTCATAAACTCCTCAAATGTCACATCAGTTACAATAACTGGATCACACAGAGTCTGTTGAAAGCAATATGTGGACAAATAACATGTCTCTCTAGAATAAATGGTGCAGCAGCCAGTTTATGTCCCGTGTGATGCACTTTTACTTTTCACCAGCCCCTGATGCAACCTGTGAAAATACATCTAAAGCCTTAGACAAAGTTCTGAGAAATATTTTCCGGCACGCTCTCACTTTACGGCGCGCTCCCGTCCTCTCTAACAGTGCGGCATAGTGATCTGTATCATACAGGACGGCCCCAAAGCTCGTACCATGTATGCAGGGAAAACACTGAGCGAGATTCCTGCCATTAAATATCCCATTAAAGTGCAATTTGACATAAAATCCCTGGCATGTGCCCTGGAATTCTCTCACTTCTTGTTTTCAATGAAACTCCCATCAGGGTTCCCGTTGCGTTTTATTTCGTATTTTTCTTACACAATGGCCTCTTTAGTTTTCCATCAGAGGCTTTGCTGGCCTGACGGCTCCTTTGCCACGTCTGATCTGTGAAACGTCAAGTGAGGAGTGATAGAAAGGAAGAGAGAGCTCCTTTAGATCCAATTTGTTCCATTAAGCTACATTTAACCAGTGCATTCTGAGATGCCACATTGGTTTAAAGATGTCTGAGCTAAAACATTAGCGTCTTGGCTAACACAGTCCAGAGACAGACAGACAGCTGTTTTAAAATAAGAAAACATAGACCATAGATCTAAAATTTCAACCTCACGCTGTATTAGACCGAAACTTGAGGAATATTTGTATGAAAATATTGTGGAATGTAGAAAGAAATAAAGTGGAAAGAAATGGAATAGCAGAGGAAAGAGAGAGAGTGAAATCTTAGGAGGAAACGATTGAATGACAAATTCAATATCAGTTTAATTTTATTTAATTTAAACTTAAGTTTATTGCTGTATTTTGTTCTGATCAATCCCTGTGTGAGACAGACACTTCATCTACCTGAAAGCCCTCGGAATCCTTAGCCAGGAAGTGGTGTTTACTAAGAAAGCCGAGAAAAACCACATAACTCATAAACATTCTTTAAAAGTATAATTGGGTTTTGGAAGAACTGATTAAAACTGAAATAAGCAACAAAATACACCAAAACTCTTTCCCTCCGTCTGTCTCAGCAGGTGTCAACATAAGCAGCCTTGCGTCACATAGCGCACAGGGAGTTTAAACGCTGGTCCAGAAAGTAGTTAGCAACAGCTTTTGGGTTTGAAGAGAATTCCAGCGTTCTTTTCCTCAGCCCCGAGTTAATGCAAACCATGTTTGTCAGTAAGAAATGGCAAAATGAAATGAGAAACAAACTAAAACAAAGACTGCACGGCGAGATCCCGGAGGCTTGATGTGAACAACAATATGTAAGTGAAGAAGTGAAGAGCAAACAATGTTATCAGTTATGAATCCTGTCAGGACAAAGACGCAGTGTTCTGACCTGAAGAAACTCTTTCTCAAAGAGAAGAGAGAGCAAACACATGCATTCGAAGGTCTTCGTCGCAGACACTGTATCTCACTTAAATTCCTACGAATGATCAATAGAGGCTGACATGCTTCCAGATGATGATGAACAGAGCTTAAATAATTGCCAAAACTCTCCCGAAACATATTTGTCATTTTGGAATGTCTAAAAGATTTGCGATAACATCACAAACACCTGGAGGACTTAAACAGCACATGGGAGCAAACACAGCTGACTGTGAGGACTGTAGACGCTTCCTACCGAGAGACTCCGAACCAACGCTGACCTTAAACAGATGAGTTAGAGAGGCCTAAACTTTGGCAGAGCTTGCCTTTTTCAGTAAATGAGAAATGCTGGGTTAGGTGAAAGGAAAGCTCTAGAAAGTGATTAGGAAGCAGCTGCAAAGAAGAAATTGGTAGAAAATGGCCACAAATTATTCATTACTCATTAACAATCATTCTAATGTAATTATTATCAGTGTTTAAAATAGCTGTGCTGCTTAGCACTTTTGTGGAAACCGTGATTTTTATTTTATTTTATTTTTTTCTTGTGCTGTCAAATGATTAAATCGCATCCAAAATAAAAGTTATATGTGTGTATATACAGTATCTCACAAAAGTGAGTACACCCCTCACATTTTGGTAGATATTTTATTATATCTTTTCAAGGGACAACGCTAAAAATATGAAACTCTGATAGAATGTAAAGTAATCAGTGTACAGCTTGTATAATGGTGTAAAGTTGATGTCCCCTCAAAATAACTCCACATACAGCCATTAATGTCTGAACTGCTAGCAACAAAAGTGAGGGGTGTACTCACTTTTGTGAGATACTGTATTTAGGTATATATTTAAGAACGATACATTATGTGATTTTTTAAACAGATTTTTATTATAACAATATAAAAGTCTTTACTGCCAGTTTAAATTAATTTAATGTCTCCTTGCTGAATTAATATTAATTACTTGGGTGTTTAAAAATGTACGGATCCACAGTTTTTTTTAAACAGTAATGTATATATTGCAAATACCCATTGAATCTCATTTCAAATTGTAATATTAAAAAATATATATGACCTATATATGTATTAGTCTACCATGAGATGAGATGTGGTTATGTTTAAGATTCACTATAGAAGAGACCTAAAGAGAAAATTCTGTGAGCTGTGCTCCCTTCAGACATGACCATACACACACACACACACACACTTAGGCTTCTGACAACTCACAATAACACACAAACATCTCTTTCCCTCACAAACTCTCTTTTGATTAAAGACTTTTTGTTTCTTAGTAGTGGATGTTGGACATGAACTCAAAACTGTGTTGAGAAAAAAAGTGTGATATTGAAAAAAAAACAAGAAGATAAAGAGAAAATGAAGATTGAAAAGAGAGAATAATTGCCTGACTGACTAAAGAAGTACTGATAGTTAATGGGCTGAAGACTAAACCAGGATGAACTATGTTTACTGTACAGTATGTTCTGTTTCATTGCAAGTTCAAATCTGAACTTCCATGACCTTAAACGTTTTATCAAAAGTACAAAGCTTAATATAAAAGCGCACATTCTTTGCCCTATTGAACTGCAATATTTTTAACTTACTAGTATTTTCATACTATTAAAAACGTATTTCATAATATTTGCAAATGTCAGGTTGAAATGAAATGATTTATAGAACTATGTGTACGTGTAGAATAGAGAAAACATATGACCCCTCTGTGACTCTCCTTGTTGTAGAGCAAAAAGCCAAAATCATGCATAGACCAAAACACAGCTGATACAGGGCAGAAGAAACAGTTTCAAGATGCCCTTCTTCATTACAAAGAGCGAGAGAGAGACACAAAGACAAGGAAAGAATGTAAGACTGGCAGCAGCTCACCAGTTCTGTAGATAAAGTTGGCTTCTGCTTCAGAAGAAGACGGTGACAGCAGGTCTTCATCATACTCATTAGAGCTGAAAGAGCCTGAGTGGTTCCTCCTCCGTGCGTCCATTACACCGTTGGCCACCATTACGTGGCGGAGCGAGTCGTTAAGGTAACGGTGCAACAGACTGCTCTTGTATTTAGGTGGCGACACGTAGTCATCAGACAATGAGGCGTCTGCAGCGGCTCGAAGACCCGCACCCACAGCGCCACCTTCCTTCTTGATGACGCTCTGGTACATTGGCTTGCTGAACTCCCCGACCTGGGACCGTGCTGCTGGGCCACCATCTGGATGTGATGCAGGATACATACAAATATGTCAATACACATTTGAGAAGACATTTGCAAAAGAAAAAGAACTCAACTATAAAAAGTCAATATTTTGATCTCCTGCCCTTTACACCATCTCAGCAGGGAGCGACACGGTCACATTTTCATTTAATCATGCTTCTCTTCTGCATGACCCCTCCGGTACATTGAAAACTCTTGACTGGATTACGCTCCTTGAAAACATGGGCCTCCCAACTGCAAGTGAGTGTGTCGGATCAAATTTTGTGCTGAGAGACTGATTGCTGTTACAGATGCTGAAGAAGTGGAGAGCTGAACCTTTCAGCCTATAATGGCATCATTTGAGAAAGTACGAAAATAAAGTAAATAAAACAATGTTCCAGATATAGTTAAAGATATCAAGGCTCAAAAGATACAGAAATGCTAAATATGAAATATAAATGTATGCATGTGATAAAAAAATCAAGGCAATAATTTTTTTTGTCAAAAACAACAGCACTTATTATGAGCATAAAAGAGTACTTTTAAATCATTTAAAAAATCTTACCAACCAAATTTTTGAATGGTGATAAACAGTTAACAAATAGTTCTATTAGCGCCAATAAATTGCTTTGACCTTATTAATTTATCTCCTCTCACACAGTAGCGGCTTTTGTTCTAGACTGAAGTGTTAATGCAACAACCGCATGATGTTCATTAATCTTGGTACGGAGTTGTCTGTTATTTTTGCCAAAATAATGAAAACCGCAAGGGCAAGTCAAGAGATAAATAACTTTGGTAGAACTGCAAGTGATAAATCGTCTGATTTCATTCTGCTTTTTGCTAACAAAACCAATAAAAAGTATTAACTTTCTCATCAACAGGGGAAAAAAAAACTCTTTGGACATTCCAATGTCATATCTCAGCCTTGGAGAGAATGTGTTCAGTTGATCTTTCCCTTCCGTTGATCACTCTGTAAAAAACATCCAATCACTCACCCCTTATTATTTGCTCAGCCACCTGTAGTCCCATCAGTGATTCATTAAAGAACATAAATAAGAGACGCTGACATGTTTTATTACTGGATGATTTGTGAAACGTTGTTTGTTCATTCTTGAAAGAAAACTATCAGGGGCATTACTATTGATTGTAATACAACAGAATGGATTTTCCAAAATTTGACATTGTCACAAATGTCACAATTACAGAACTTAATTATTTTGTTGCAGAATAAAATCCATTTAATAAAATAAAAGACTATTTATCAATTGCAGTTGCGCCATTGTTATTTATCTCTGACTTGTCCTTGTGGCCTCTAACACTAGCCTGCTTTTTCTATTTTATCTGTTCTCTTTTTATCAAAAAAACCTACGTTAAGTTAACTGAGACTTGTTATAAGTCACTTGGGATAAAAGCATTTGCTAAATGACTACATGTAAATGTACATGTCTTCAACACACATTTTGCCCTATCCCATATGTTTTTAGTCTATATAATCTATATAATCATGACAAACTTCAGATATTTCATTTATAACTAGGTGTGTGGATTCCTTCTTGGTTTATATTTACTCATTTACGAAGGTCAAATTACTTATATCTTTTTTTTTCAACATATCAGAACCACATTTCTCACTCCACGTCCTAAAAGTCAACATGTTTTAAAGATTTTTTTAGTGCACCCGTATTGTATACTACCTTGACAACCATTGACAACACACCGGAGTTCACACAAACGCAATATTTCCTAGGATACGGGGTTAGGATTGCGTGAGTGAATGCCTCCTAAGTGAGCTAGGATTTCACTGCAAGGCTCTATCTTGACTCAAATGTGTGAAGAGCGTGTCTGAAGCTCAGATCTTCTGTAGCACGTAATTACTGAGCTCAGACATGGGAACGCCAGACCTGATGAAACATCTGTGCAACAAAGCCTTCCCTCTAAACAACTAGACATTTCATATGCATAGTAAACAACTTGTAAGATGTTACATGATGCTCTAGTTGTATAATCATGGCTCACAATATTAGGGTGTATCTCACAGAAAACGAGTCATAGAATCAACAGAAATAAAGATACAAAGTCATGAAGTAGTACAACATTGAATATTGAGGGTCAATGATCTTAACTGTCATTTAAAATGTTGATTTTTGTGTTCTGTACAAAAATGAAGTGAAAGACATGTTTTCTGTAAATGTTTAAAAAGTGATTTTTTTGAAGTACCCCTATTATGAATATTTGAAAACGACCTTTTATGCAGTGTGTAATACATGTCTAAGTGAATGAAAGCATCCTGCAAAGATTTAAATCTAAAAGTGCACCATGTGTAAAGTTATTGTTATTGTTTGAAAATGCAAATTCATTCATTGCCACTAGGTGCCGCTTTGGGAATGTAAATAAAAACGGTTTCCCCGGTAACGCTGTAAGCAAAGCAGCACTGAGCTCACAAACACTGCTTTATCAGGCTTTACATGCATGAATTCCTAAATTAGCATCATGCAGAGGACGGGTTTGGAAAAATTTATCATCGTTGAGCAAATAAGGTAAAAATAAATGCATATTGTAAGACAATGAAAGTGTTTTTGACCTTGCATGCATGTCACCCTGTTGTTTGGGACTCCCAAATATATAATATAATAATAAATACCAAAATATGAACCTTTCATAACACTTCAAAGAAAAAAGGTTTAATGCATCAAAACTTTTACAGATATACACAGAACACACTTTCATAAGTGTTGATAATAAATTTAAATTTTAAGTTCTGTGCATGACAATTTAGATTAGATCATGAGGGAATTTGAGGGCAAAGGTTAAGCTAGGCTGCTGACACAGTTTCTGTGCCATTTTTCAGTATAAGAAAAAAAAGGAAATTATTTGTAGGATGAGACAGATGTGAGAGGCACAGACTGGGCATTCCTCTTCTAACCACAGCGTGTGTGTCCTCATCCAAGACATCTAATCAAGGCACCAAATACAGACTGTGTGTTTGGAGGTCACTGTTAAGCACAGGGGGATGATAAGTGTTCTGACTGAATGTCTCATTGTGTACGGATGCTTATGTTAAGTAGCGCGGCCAACAAACATGCAGTCTGTCAGACAGCCAACAACATCGCTGTAGTAGTAACGCCTTAGTGTGTAAATTAGAGTGTGAAAGAGAGAAGGAAAAGAGAAAACTTTAGATAGTTAGTTAGGATGTTTTTGTGTTTGTGCATGTAAGTGCAAGATTGTGTGCGAGTGTTTGTGGTTGAGTCCTGACGCCCCGTTGTGGTGTGTTAATCACAGTGTGCATGACTGTCTGTAAGCCTACGCGTCTGTCCGGTTAACTTAAACACAGAGAAGGATGCACACACGAGCGCTGCGCTCGACATACCCCGACCCTGATTTATGGCTCGGCTGCTATACGATGCTATAAAAATGTTTGGAGTGTTGCACTGACTGCATTGTAATAAAACATCCATGTTTAAGCGTCCTGTCTGGTCTCTTCCAGCTGCATGCTGAATACAACCCCAAACACTTTCTTATAAACACCGCAACACTTCATACCACACAAATTTAGCACCAGGATAGGTGAATTTGTTTGTGCTTGTTTGTTTTAAAGAGCAGTTTTACATGCACGCTGTGTATATACTCAAGCAATGATAATAGTGTTTATTGCAGTATCTGTGCGTGCACATGTCTGACTACGTATGCACCTTCTTAAAGGGATAGTTCATAGTCTACTCACACTCACTTCTCTAGAACAATGAGGGATATTGATCTTTAATCGCTAATACAATTCCAAGGAAAAGGCACGAAAAGGCAGAATAAAATATAATATATCATTACTGTTATTTAACTCTTGATAAAACTAAATTAAACTATATTAAACCTAAACTCTCAATTGACTTGAGAAAGAATGGTTTTGTGTTTGACAGAAGAAAAAAAGTCATACAGATGAGCAAATCATGAGAAGATTCTAATTTTTGCATGAACTACACCTTTTGGTTTATGTGTGTGTGTGTGTGTGTGTAATCCTGGACCATAAAAACACAAATACCAGTGGTTTATTGGTGCTTGATCAATATGACTGATTGTTAAACTATATAATGGTAAAATAGTTCACCCAAAAATGAAAATGATGCAATTGAATGACCCTCAATGATCTTAATCACCCTTTCTTGTGTAGAAAACAAAAGAAGATGTACATGAAAAGTGAGATCCAAACTAACATTAGACTCCAATTACTTATTATATAGACAAAAAAACACATGTATGTTTTAAAATCAATCAATCAATCAATCACTTTTATTTATATAGTGCTTTTAACAATACAGATTGTAGCAAAGCACTGAACATTATCAAATAGGAGAATAGAGTGATGGTAATGTATAATGGACGAGATTAAACTATTTATTTATCAAATGCAGAGATGGTCTCTGTAATCAAATGACGATAATAACCAGAAATTAGGTGCCCCCAACTAAGCAAGCCAAAAGCGACAGTTGCAAGGAACCATAACCCCATCCGTGAGAGAATGGAGAAAAAAAAAACCTTGGGAGAAACCAGGATTAGTTGAGGCCAGATCTCCTCTGACCTAATCTCTAGTTCAATTTTAAGTGCATGTCAGATTGTGCAAAGGACTTAATAGTGTGTGTGTGTGTGTGTGTGTGTGTAAAACATCATCTTTGGTGTTTGATAGAAGAAAGAAAATCACAGTGGGCTGAAATAACAAGACGGTGCGTAACTCACAGGAGTTTTGTTTTTGGGTTAACTATCCCTTTAAGTGTGCATTTCATCACCACAAATATTGTGGGCAACCGATTTTATAATCAATTTTGACAGATTGTTAAACCTTATATTTAGTCCTCAACATCCTTAGTTTCAGCATCACATTCAACCTTGGCACTTCTGTGAGTGTGTGTTTTTGGTAAATCTCCATAAGGGCACTGCAAGAATAATTAGGCTCAGTTATTTTTATTGCATGTGCAAACAATGAGTGTCGTACCGTCAGAGCAGGAGTCATCGCTGCTGACACTCAGTCTTTCTGCATTGCCCTGGACGTATTTGTTGTAGAGTTTGATCCTAAGGGCCCAACTCAAATCAGGCTGCCTAACTGTATTCTTCAGCCGCCGTCGAGCATTGGCAAACCAGTTAGACACCTGAGAAAAGAGGGAGGGTGTTGAGGAAAGGATGACCAATAAATAAAAGGAATTATGAAGGGTCATAAAAGACACAAAAGATCTGTTTATTATTGACTGAGTTTTTCTCTTCTACTGTCTGTCATACATAGACGTATGTGTTTGGACTAAAAGCTCCATATACTGCTTTATTTACTGGGAAACTATGAAAACGATTAAAAATAGCAGGCTGATGCCACACGCAGATATCCCAGGAACACTGTGAATGTAACATCACATTTAGTCTTCTTCAACTGAGACGATGACGACCTGGGTGCTTATTCTGGCCTCTGCCACTCTCACCTAATAATATTCCTTTTCCTCTGCCCGACGTCTGTCTTTTTGCAATAAAAACAATATTTAACCCAGCCTTCTCCATTTCACAGAGACCAGAGACCATTAGATGTTATACTAGGAAAACTTTTCATGCCCGATACTTCAAGCCACTTATGACAGCCATTGTGCTTTAAAAATGTTATTTGAAGCTCTGAGTTTCCTGACCCCTGCTTTATATCAAGTTCTCAAAGAGCAAAAGCCATATTTTTCACTTTAAGCTGGTCAACAGAGGCCTGTTTTTGAAGGAAGCACTGAGTATCATAGGATGTGGTGGAAAAGCACTCTAGCAATGAGAAAATTCAGGTGTATTCCAAAGTCTAGAGATGTTCAAAAATTGTTCAGTCACGTAAGATTATTTATTCCCTGAAATTGAGCATAAGTTTTGGGTTTGTAAGTCTTTTTTTCCCCATATTGCAGTGCTGTCTGCTCACATTTTTTAACAAATGGGTCTTTTTCATGAATATTAGAACCAGATTAAATTTGTAGGGTCATCCAGAATAGCATCTTCAGGCTGGGCCAATACTTAACAAATTTAGAGAACATGTTTATGTCTTCACATATATACAGAGACACAGACTGAGACAGATGTATACACACAAACTGACACTCAGCACAGACTGGAAAACACATATGTGAAGAGTTAAACACAGGCCAGAATGTCTCTGAATTTTAATATATAGATATTGGTTAAACAATAAAAAAGAAAACCTTCACTACAGTAAACCTTGAGTTGGTTGCAACTTGTGTTTGGAATGAACACCTGCATTTTCATCTCAACATAAAAGAAAACTGTCATTTTAATAATCCTTCTGTCAAGAACTAGCTCTTGGTAGTATGGAAAAGTTGTGGAAAATGAACTTACTCACCTGCACAAGTGTCATTTGTGAGCCAAGCGCAAGAAGGATTTTCTCTGTTTTAGTGGGGTACGGATTGTCCCGGTGTTTGTACAGCCACTGTTTCAAAGGCCTGGCCATGTCTTGAAGAGCTTGCCGTTTATGCCGTACCTTTCCTGGGTTCTGACGAGACCTGTGGAGAAAAACAAGCCCGACACAAGCCACATAAATCTCATTACAATTACACAAGACTTCAGAATGGGCACTTATGAGCAGGACTTCCATAGGATTGATTTATTACATATTTTCCATAGTGAAAAAAGCATTTTCAATTCTTTGGGAGCATTCTAGCTGCCTTGTTCCATTGTTAAGAAATGTCAGGAGAATAATCTACAAAATAAATTGTAAATATATTGAAGAATTAAATTAATGTATTGAAAATGTTAATTAAATGTTTATTATTATGAATATGAATATGAATATTATATTATGAAATGACCACCTTCATCTAAAAGTGAGATTCAGTGAGCAGACAATTGAAAATTGAAAATTGAAATTAAAAATACAAGAAATGTTTAAAAGAAAACATAAAAATGTTATGTTCAAATTTAAGAGATTCTGTAAGGGTTAAATATTCTTACATGAGAATTACAATTAACACTCATGATCATGCTATAATTAACTTTTAGCTTTTTCATTCAAAATCAATTCACAGTCCAGCTGCAAAAAACAATAACAGTGCACTGAAATAGCTGCATGTACTTCAAGATCTGCACAATGACACATGTGCTATGTATTCCTCTAAGGACAGGAATCCTTTGAGAAAAAAAAGAAAAGAAGAATTTAAATCTGCAGATTTGCACAACAAAAAGTGTGCTCATTATGACAGTCACTTTTATTCTAAATTCATGATAACTATTTTTTAAATAAAGATTCTTTAATGGTTCCTCTTTCATCAGGAACCCAATACAGCTCCTTCAGATCAATGCATTGGTTTCAGAAGGCGATTCTCCAGAGAGAGACAGAGAGAGAAAAGTTCTTTGTAAAACTTTAAAAAAGCTCTTCTGTAGCATCGGCCCGAGTCAGTTTTCTTCTAATTGGAACCTTTATTTCCAAGAGAGAACAGAAGCTGGATATTTAAACCTGTAGATGTCAGTATGGCGCTGTTATAGCACCTTGTTATCTTCCCAAAACCTGACTGCACATTTAACATATTTTCCCCAACGCTCCAAGGTTCATGTTCAGCAAATATTTTCCTTGTAACCCAGAACTGTATTAACAACCTAAAGAAGTTTTTTTCCCTGCCTGTTCTCGATATCGGCGACACACACCTCTGTATTTATATTAATAATTTTCATTAGCAGCGATATCCCCCTTGAGGCGAGCAGAGCGGCTATAGTGTTATCCTATTGGCTCCGCTTACACGCGCAAACGGACCTTCAGTAAGCGCGAGCCAGACGCACCCGCAGCGGAGGATGTTTGCACAGGTTTTTCACAAGACATCACTTTTAGCTTCGGTGTTGCTGTGTATCGCAGTCGTATAATGAAGCACTGTGTTGTCTGCAAATAGAAAACAGGTTGGGGTAAACAGCTTGGGGCGGCGAGGCTGAACGCTCTGGGTTCGGAGGGCAAATAAGGGATGACATGGTTTCTTCTTGCGCCCTCACTAAAAAAAAATTTTCGTGATTGACTGGACCACACATACAGTTGAAGGAAATGCTTATTCATTAGAAACAGGCCTGGACGTGTTTTAAATTTGCTACCGAACACGAATGACCTCATGTACCCCAACGACAAGCCCCTGCTAATTCAGCACCATCGACAGCGACTTAATTGAATTGTGAATATTAATTTCCTGCAATTCTCTTTTTGAAACCTCAACGTATCCTAGATAAGAAGAAGGCGAACAGGCTGTAAATTCAAACCATATGCTCTCTAACCACAACTGAGCGCAAATCTATGGAAAGAAAACACAAAGACTATGAAAAGTCAAACAGTTGGACTTGCCACTGGTTTTCACCGTTGGCTCCAAAATTGAACAACTTGATGTTTATCTTTAATAAGGTTCTCCGTGCTGTCACGCGGTTAAAAGCATTAACAGCGTTAAAATGACCACAGATGACTTAAACAGGCTATCGTTATATAGGCTATATATTTTTTCCTGCTAAGTATCTTACCAGAATAATTAGGCTGATTATTCCGTCCTGAAAAATAAATGATGTGCAAAGCAGTTATCATCCACTGTGAACAAAAATCCCACCTTTAAAACATGCGGTGCTAATGTGACAATCTGCAGTGATAAATAGAATACGATATATTTTTAGATCTGATTAAGAAAACCGAAGGAAATTGATGGAAATAAATATTTCATTTAATGAAACGTGATAAATTTATATTTTACAGTGCATCGGCTTCATTTTTGGATTAGTATTAAAGTAGGAAACAAGTCCACGAACCTGCAGCACATTTTATAAAAGACACTGAAGTTTGTAACATACCCGGATCTCCTGTGCCGGATAGCTGAGCTGTCTTTGATCACTGGGCTGCTGGCGAGCAGGTCCGGATGCTGTCCATCTATCACCTCTAAATAATTTCGACTGCTTCTTTCCACCTCATTCGCCTTCTCCTCGAATAAAACCTGGCTGCTTAACTTATTAAACACAATTGTGTTCATCTTTGGTATATTAGTCCTTCTTTCCCCCCTGTGTCCAATGAAAGCGCCCTGGCCGCCGCTGGGATGTCCTACTCAACGGAGCCGCTGCGCCTTGTCAAAATCCTGCGAAATAGAAAAAGATGACATTTATGTTTATTATCATAGGTGAGATCCCTGCACATTCATCTCAGAAAAAAAACATTTTCTGGCTTAGGTAAAAACTGTTTTTATTATAATGTAAACACGTCTAAAGAAGATCACCTCAGTCAAAACAAAACTAATTAAGCGCGAGTCTGAGACAGGCGCGACTCTGATCTGTTTGAAATTTCTGGAGTTTTTTTATGCAGACTTGCATACCATCAGAAGTATTCAGAATGAATGATGCCTGTTTGACACGAGGACTATAATCCCGCGTTAGTAACACACACATAGCCTATTTCATACGACTACAACAGAACGTGTGTCATTTTACATGTAGAAATATTTGTTTATCATCTACCCAACTTCATTTAATGCGATTAAATATGATTTATTTATTTAGTCCATTTATATACCGTAGCGACTTTCTATCATCTTTTTTCTTTTAGAGAGAAACCGATTTATTAGGAAACACGAGTATATGGACATTTTATACAATCCATAGTGCGCGATGGAAATTAACCAAAAACTGCAAGACATCTCTGTCACAGTTCAATGAATGTGACGCGACACGACTCACTAAGTGAAAACATTTAGAAGTCATAACTAAAAACACTTGTCAAAAGTATATATAGTCCGAATGAACGTACCTGAACGTAACCCCTTCTGCGTCTTTCTGTAAAGTGTAATCCAGTTTCCAGTTTCCCATTCCCCTCTCACATGTTCTCCGCTCTAAGATCCTGTGCGCAAACCACACGAACCGCTTTCGCCTCTGTGCTTTATTCAAGCGTGCCCGGGAACATGAATACACGACTCGTCTCGTGTTTCCCAGCTAAGCGGCTCAGACGGCGAACATACAGTGATTGTTTTATGCCGGTTCCGCCGCTCTGCAGGGGGAGGCTACCGGGAGACATCCAGCGCAACAGTGTATTCCCTTGTGTGGGTTCACGTCTGGAACGCGTCCATCAGCCGACTGCATGACAGTTGTATAAAGTTACTAAAATCAGCCAGAGCTGGTGTGATTGGACGCAGTTTATCAGTAGCAGCTTCACCTGAGCCTGATGTGCAAAACAGTCACAATTTTGACGAGAGACAAATGAATGGATAAATTGCAGTCGGTTGTAATAACAGGTCAGGTCATGTAGATTTAGGCGTGGGGAGAAGAGACTGAAGTGTTGTAACAGATTAGTTTTTCCTTTGTCTGTAACTTATAATGTTATTTTGGTATAGGTATTGTACTGATTGGATATTTGATCAATTAGTTTATAATGCCACTTCGTAGGCTACATAAAATATGTGAATGAAGGTCAGGTGCATATATAAAATATGTATTTTTTTTCTAAGGGCACGTAGGCCTATGCGTCTAACTGCTCGAGTTGGTGATTCGTTATCGTTAAAATGCATGTTCCGACTATCTTAAACTAATGTAATTTGTATTTCATATCAGGCATCATATCAAATACCATACTATGGTTAAATAATATATGTGGTTTCATTCCCTGTAATAGCTTAACGAGAGACCTCTCGGAAGTTTGGGTTCCTCTCGTTCACCAAAAACGCTTACCACTCTAGGACAGAAAATCCCTGGAGACCTCATTTTTATTGTCTTAACATTTTGAGAGCGGAATCACTCCATTGAACAACCTAATTCTTTTCCAAACATGGTTACCGAGGTCTACAATTACTTCTATTCCAGTTCGCTTAAGAACCTCTATAAACCAATATATAAACAAATTAATTATATCAACGCCATGTGCGATGCTTTATCTGGAGACTTAGCGTGCTGAGGAAACGCTGCTCGCGTGAGTTCCCTCGCGAGCATCGATGTGATTCTGGTACCCTCTCATTTTCCCAAATTACACGACTTACACGTCGCATTGAATGCCATTGATTGTGTCTTTCGGGTTTATCCAGGGTAGTGTTTGGAGGTGAAGTGACTAAACTCGGAGGCACATGTGCGCTCCTTACGCCCCGTATAATTGGCGCGTTCCTTTTATTTGGGTGTATTTTTACCTATTTAATGAACAAACACTCCCGGACATCAGCTGGGTGACTCACTTCCCACGTGAATGCAGTTCATGGAGAGAAAAAGACAGTGTTCCTCGACCACTGAAACGATGTATTTTCTCTGTCTCTTGTCTAGCAAGGGTTTACCACATGTGGGTGCCCACAGGTTTACTCTAACAGTGGCATCTCCAGGGTAACCACATGCCCCTGGGCAGGTAGTCACATCACTTTGTGGTGTACTTCATTTTGTGGGATGCCCACTGCTGTGGTGTGGTCAGAGGGAGAGATAATGTGCGCTCTGAAGCCTTGCTGAAAGTGTAATGACCCTTAAATGCACTTCACCAGTAAACTGCCCTGGTGCTTTGGGTGTGTGCCAGACCAAGTGTCTTATTTAAGATCTAGTCAAGTTTATTTGTACAGTTTCTACCAAGCTGTCACAAAGCTGCTCCATGGTCATCGGTGGGCAAGGAAAAACTATAAAGGAAAAAATAAAGGTTCTTTATTGGCATTTATTGTTCTATGAACACCTTTGAACACTGCACAAATCATTCTACTTATAGAAAATTAAATAAAATGTTGAAAAAAATGTTTCTTTTAAGAACTGTTCATTTTAAGGTTCCCAAAATTGTTCTTATATGGCACTGTGAAAACTTTTTGAAACTTTAATTTCAAGTGAAAAACACAGGTTGAGAAATTCTGACAGAAAATCTGTTACTGAACCCGTGAGCAATGAACCCAAGTGTTCTTCATTACTATTTTATTTCCTCTTCTGCTGGGGCAACATTTTATTCCAGTTGCCGCAACAGCATCTGCATAAAAAAACAATTAAGTGTTTACGAAGAACTAACCCAAAACCCCACGTTCAGCACAGAAGTTTGATTACAAACCAAGATGTTTTATTCAACTAAATGCCACACCGCTGGAGTTTTCAGGATGTGTTAGGGCTAGGCGAGATCCAACCACGTTTCTCACAGTCTCCAACACGGCGAACCAAAGAATAATGAAACTGGGCTAAATTAAACACAGGTAATTCTTTTGCTGCAGTTGTAACTTTCTGAAATTACCTCGATGTCAACATGTCCTCTCATTAAAATCTCAAATCCCTTTTTTGGTATCATTAATACAGTCTGTCCCTCATTTAAACCAACATTTTCACACTGGCCTTGAGTTGAGCAGCCACTGAAGGTTAAAGAAAGCCACAGACAAGATTTGTTAAAATAATTGGGCCTTGTGGAAAATATAAACTGTTCAACAATTACACCCATTAGAGATTGTTAAAAGTGATTAAATTGGTGTTTTTCAAATTACCTTAAACTTTCAGAGCACAAGTCAGAGTATGTATACTCACAGAAGCCTTTCCACACATACTTATGACCATTACGGTGTCCAGTCTGAATAGTCTTAATAACGTCTTTCATGTCTTGAAGAATAATTGTGTGTTGAGCTGTTGGTTCATTTTTTCCCCACCTCGCCTTTCTTTCTTAAGCAGCGTTTTTCTTTTAAAGATGGTTTCCTAAAATACATCAATGCCTGTGAAGTATGCGTGTCGTGTTTTGTTTAGTAATCTACTGGGTCGCCTGGCTCTGTGTTTTGGCACGCTGTTATCTTTTCAGGTTGCACTGTTTTCAGAGGTAATACTGTTCCTTTTTTGAAGTGGCTGCTTATTCGTGCGGTTGGTGTATTGAGGTTGGACGCTTCGTGACCTCATATTAAGAATCCTGTGTGCACGCTGACAGCGCAGGGTTTATTTTAGATTTCAGGAGAACAAAGGAACTTCAATATAACATTACATGGAGCACATTTAGACATGCTCCCATTATGTGATTTACAGATAGCATTATAAGCAACTAGCAGCAGCACATCAAATACGTAAAAACCATAAAAGATTGTGGCACATAAGGATGATTGGCAGCAGTTTGATATATCTGGTCCGATCAGTTACCGCCACCTTCTCCTGCTGTGTAAAAATCCAAAGCAAAAAGCTCCCATTACACAGTCTCGAACACACTATATGAGGAGAAAAAAAAAGTCTGATAATCATCAGCAGTTGGCCTGCCGCTGTACTCCCTCTGTCTGTCTTTTTCCGTCTCGGCCTCAACCTCCTCTCTCTTTCTCTCACCCATGTTGGGTGCTGAGAGCTTGATGAACACATCCTGATGAAAATTCAAGGATAATATCATTCTTGGTCCAGAGCCACAAGCCTCCCAGGCAGGTTTAGAACCCAGAAAGGGGAAGGTCTGTGCTGCTATAGACCCTCTATAAGTCTAATTTTTGGATGTGTGGGTGTGGGAGGTAGGTAATGTATATTAGTAGGCTATATATGCTTATATCAGGTTACTATCAAATTGTCATATCAGACTCGTTAACTGGCATTTTTTTCTAATATAATATAACATAATATAATGCATTCTGCAAGTGGCATTGTTACAGCAGTAAGGTAAGTTACATACCTGTAACTGTCTTTATGAATGAGTCATTCAATTGTTAACTTGAATGAATTTTATTTGTACAGTTACAAAAAACGTTTTGTATTGTATGAATTTCATTTAAATACATTTGCAGGGGTGCACATAAGTACACACGACCCAAATAAAAAGTGCAGGTACTTGTTTTTAACAAAGTTTTACTCAACAACCGTCGAAAAACATTTTATACAGTGTGAATGTTTGTAGAATTAATGTAATCCTATTCTTTTCACATACTGTTTTCTCATCTACTGTCTAATAGGAAACTATGCATATTTGGATGCAGCTAATGTATAAGTCATTGAATCATTTTTTTGGGAGAATGCAGACATAATTAATATTCATAAGCCCAACAGTCTCTTGGACATTAGCAAGACAGATCCTTTGCTGCAATTCGCAGAGAGCTTGACTGAAAGGTGACCTGACCAATCATAACCACGAATCATTGTCCAACAAGCAAATTGGAGAGGAGAGCAGATCAATTTTAGTAAACTTAAACTTGAAAAATAGTGAAAAATACACACACACACACACACACACGCACACACACACACACACACATATATATACATGAATATTGTAGGTTAATGCTGTTAAACAGATTCAAACTATTTACAACTTGGTAGCATTTAACAAGTTTTTAATCTCGGACCTTTTATTGTAAACACTGACCATGAACCCAGTAATCTCTCATGCTCAACCACACTTCTTAGTTTTAACTGTAAAGGTTCATAAATACGCCTGAACGGGCCTAATGCCTAAAGGTTCTTTAAAACGGCTTTTTATGTTGAAGAGAGGCTGATGAGATTTATCACCCCCACCCCCATTTTAGATAATTCCTATGCCCCTTGTTGATAGCATACTACAGGTGATTTTTCCTACTGTTATAAATCGGTGAACTCCATAAAGTACGTAACCATAAGCATAGCCTGTCAGCACCAATGAAGTCTTTATTAAAGTCATTGAGCTCTTTATAGGAGACAGGTCTGAAAGCCGACCCAGACACTGTGGTATTTGCACACTCATTTCTCTGTTTATTTATTGTTAGGCCAGCTAGTTATTTACACTTTATGGATGGGAACGTCAGAATTCATTTGAGGCAGTTAAACCATTTAAAAGAGAAAAAAAAGACAGAGGGAGGGAACTGGAGCAATACGGAGAGTGAGCGAGCAAACCAAAACCATCTAGTTATGCAAAGGCATTACAAGACATATTTAACCTTTGAGAGCGTATTACATTTTGAGGGTTTGTGACCACATAAGAACAGAAACCTAACACTTTGTTGCAACATCCTGAGCACACTAGTATGTGTGTGTGAAACCCAAAAAAATCTCTAAAAAGTTAGCATGCAGAACTTTGGCCTGTGGGTTAAATGAGCACGCACTACTAGGTTTATATTCTAACGGCCGTGCTGCTCTGCTCCCGATTTGGCTTTATATTAAAACACAGTCTTCTTGTCCTCTTGAGGCAAAGCAAAGCCACTTCTGATATTTGGAAGAAAATTTTACTAGTCATTAGTTTCTTTATGAAATATTCTATCCCACTGCCTAGGGAGCTGCGGGAACCCTCCACTTCAAACAGACGCGTTTCATTTTCACAAAAAGCAGCACATGCAGCACGCACTTGCATTTCATCGCTCCATTCCACCACGACCTTAAGTAAACACACTGAATTATGATTTTATACAAATGAGACTGTATTCAATGTAATTCAATCAAAATCTAATAAAGAAACGGTTCCTGGTTGTTGTGATGAGGTCAGATTTCTCGGCGAGGGCAGAGATGGAGGTTTAGGTGAAGCATGACCGCAACATTTCTCAGCGTATTACCCTCCCCAATGACTTCCAAATATTAAGGGCTCAAATGTGTGTGTGTGTGTGTGTGTGTATGAGAGAGCTGACAAAACCCCTCATTAGCTTTAAAAAACATCCTTGATCAAATAACAGATCCACAAGATGTTAAGAAAAGACGTAATGTATGCATTGAGATCCTTTTTTTCTCTCTCATTTAAGAGCTCAGGTAGTTTCTAAAAACTAAAGTATGGCTGGATCAGAAGTGTACTGAGGTTTGAACAGGCGGTGCGGTTCAGAACGGTCTGGACTTTTGAGCTGACAGGGCAGGAAGACAGACGCTAGAGCACTAATTCTCATCCCAATGACTTAAACATGTCCTCTGTCCTCGACTCACCATCCCATAAATTCCTGTCCTTCAGTCAAACACGCAACATTTGTTTAATGATGTTAGTTAGGCATGTCCAACTAGTCATCAACCTCAGAGAGAGAAACAGAGAGAGACCAAGATGGATGAAGAGGGGATGTAAAAAAAAAAAAAAAAAAGGAAGGGTAGCGGTTGTAACATCTGCACTGCTTGGGTTTAAAAATGCCTTATTTATTTTTGGTGATCAGAGTCGTATACTCAGAAGACAATGATTCTCATTTAGAGTCTCTCGGTTTATAGTCTGTTGAAGTAAACTGCACTTAGCCATACATGATAGACTCAACACAGGAGAATCCAGTATGACAAATACGGAGCCACAGGAAATCAGCTGTAATCAAGCTCGATATTGATTCAAACATTTAAATATCCAGTTCCATTTGTCTCCTACTTCACATATTTAAATACTGTAGAAAACCGTGTCAGCAGAGATATTGTGCTGGGTTGTTGGTGTGGCATAATAAAACTTTCACTGTAATAATTACTGCAATGTCTTCAGATCCAATGATAGGATGTTGAATGATTAGTTGAAGTAAAAACTTGCATTATCATTGGATTTGCTGTAGCGATTTAGGAAAATTGAGAATATTAAAACTATAAGTCTTGCTTTTAGTCTTCCACATATTCTGTAGCAGAAGTTGTTCTCTGTAGTCCTTAAAAGAAACATGCTGGACCACAACAGATTACCTAGGATACATTGAATCTGAATGATCGGCAAAAGTAATTTTCACAAAAAGATAAAAATTAACAATTCATTAAATTTTGGACCCACCCACCTATATGCACACACCGTAATATATTTTGTGAAATTCACTAAAAGGCAGCTTTGGGGCACTATTCATTTTGTACCTACAATAACTGCAGGACATTTAACAAATGCAAACAGATATTTTTAACATTATCATTATTAAAAAAATATTTTATTATAATATTATGTACATTTATCTCTTGAAGGGTTAGTTCACCCAAAAATGAAAGTTTGGTCATTAATTACTCATACCCTCATTTTGTTCCAAACCCATAAGACCTCTGTTCATCTTCGGAACACAAATGAAGATATTTTTGATGATATCAGAGAGTCATCTGACCCTCCATAGACAGCAATACAACTGAAATGATCCCAGATCCAGAAACACCGGAACACAAAAACATCGGTAAAAAAGTCCATGTGACATCAGTGCATCAACTTCACTTTTGCGATGCTACGAGAATAGCTTTTTGTGCAAATAAAA
Organism: Enteromius radiatus; assembly: GCA_032357445.1. Lineage (NCBI taxonomy): Eukaryota > Metazoa > Chordata > Actinopteri > Cypriniformes > Cyprinidae > Enteromius > Enteromius radiatus. Next base: position 136,926 of record JAUCMS010000063.1, read on the forward strand.
CAAAAATAACATAATTTACTTTAACATATTTGACGTAATCAGCCTTAATGGTGCCCTAGAATGAAAAACTGAATTTACCTTGTCATGTTTGAATAATAACAGTTCAGTACATAACACATAACATACTGTGAGTCTCAAACACCATCGTTTTCTACTTCTTATATAAATCAAGTATTTGCAAAAGACGACTGAAAAA
>JAUCMS010000063.1:137221-158679 GCA_032357445.1 Enteromius radiatus
TAAGCTACATACCTTCTATGTACATATCAGACAACAACTTATAATATTCTCTCAATGCATTCTAGGGCACCTTTAACATCCGAGGGAAAGCATGTGCATGTGCGTAATCTGCTGCTGTTTGCATCTAGAAGAAAGCGGACGCTTACGCAGGAATATTCTCTAAAATGGTGGAAGACAATTCATAGCAGAAGAATGGTATATGATGTTATTTTTGTTTTCTTTGCGAAAAAAAAAAAGTATTCTTGTATCGTTGCAAAAGTGAAGTTGATCCACTGATGTCACATGGACTGTTTTACCAATGTTATTGCTACGTTTCTGAACCGGATCATTTCAGTTGTGTTGCTGTCTATGGATGGACAGATGGCTCCCAGATATCATAAAAAATATCTTCATTTGTGTTCCGAAGCTGAACAAAGGTTTAACATATATTTATAAAATAATATATAATATACAAATATTATTATATTACTGATTGTTACGTTCCGTGTGTGTTTTGTGTAAATGTAGTTTTTATTTGTGTATATTTTGTTCTTGCTTCTCATTCCCCCGTTTCTGTATTATTTCTTCCTTACTCCTAGGTCTGCGTTTATTGGTTGACCAGACTGTCAGTCATCATTATGACGTCAACGCATCTGCCAATCCGCTGATTTGCCGGCTGCATTTGAGGCCTCGAGCCCAGTGTGTGTTTGTGCGCCACACCAGCGTACCTTGTGCTCCAACGCGGTCTGCAGCCAGCCTTGTGTGTTTCACTAACATTGTTGAACGTTTCCTCAGAAGTATCCTCATTCTCGGAGTAATGCTTTATGCAGTGTCATTTGATCTATTTATCGATTCTAGTTCTTGGCCATTGACTTGTAGTAAGTTTGGAGATTGCATGGAGTTTTAGTATCACATGTCCAGCTAAAATGTAAGAATGCACTTTCTGTGATTTCTGAACAATGTTAACTGCCATGATTTGGTTTGTGTGAGCTTAGATAGAATACTGTACTCTTTGTGACTTCTGAACAATGTCCATTGCCATGATTTGGTCGGCTTCTGTAAGTTTAGGTGGTTTATTGTTAGTTTAGTTTTGTGTGTGTCATACAACTTTTGTATTTTTACTTCTTAGTTTAATTGAGCTTAGTTAGGGCGTTGTATACGCCGAAGATATCGGTTTTTCTTTTCTTATTTTTTTTTTCAGTTAGTTTAGAGATTAGACGTAAGGTTGTTTTGTTTTATTAATTTCTTTACTTTGGATGACACACCACTTTTTTTTCTTTTGTTATTTGTAACGCATTTCTTTTTCTTCTGTGAACATTCTACATAACTACAAGTAAACATCTTAAACGTACCCCGGGTTGTTGTCATCTCTTTCTGATCTGCCTCACTTAGCCAGTGTCTCACCCTTTTGAACATCAAACACGTAACACTGATATAACAAAAATATTATTATTATACAACTTTCATGTTTTGTCTTGCTCCCATAAATAATATCCAACTTGTAAACTATTTAAATTGTTGCTCTATAGACTACTAACTCTGCAAAAGGCAAAGTCTGTAATCTATAATGAAAATGATGGATGTGTATGCTCTGAATTAGGAATCTTTTTCACAAATGAGGTCGGAAGCAAACAATTAATCTTTACCCATTTAAAATAACATGATTTTATTTAGTCATAAGAATAAAGGATAGTTGGCTCCACCTATCTATAGTAGGTTACACTAACTAAAGTCAAGAATCAGGTTCAGATCAGGTAAAAAAATACCTCCTTAAGTTAATAACTGCACATTTTTACAGTGCAGCATTGACATTTGAGTCATTATATGACATATTTCCACTGTTTGTTCCACAATTCTGCGTAATTTTATCTTTGCTTGTTTTGTTGTTTTGCGTTCATTATATCTGGTCGTGAAAGTACTGGACATTGGACTGAAGCCGATAATATAAAACATGATTATTTTTAAGGATTACATTTTATGGGGCTGTCTGAGCAAAAGGCACGCTGCTGCTGTACTGTTGAGGTGGTCTCATTTTCCTCATGCTCGCTCCTACTTTTAACAGGCAGAATTAATGAGGACATTGAGAGGAGCCATCACCATATTTTTTCAATAACAAATAATAACGCAAAATACTCCATCTCATCAGGGACGTCAATTATGCACAAAATCATATTTACTCACAGTGCAGAAGAGACCTGCTACTGCATTGTTCCAAGTTCTCCAAGCATTCTGCCCATTCACGTCAATGTTGATTGAATTTATGAGCAATTTTTCACATTAATGGGACTGTGTTTGTCTGGTTGAAACCATGTGTGTGAGTGTGTTTGGTTGGTTTGATTTTCCCTACATGTTTGTGTATATGGTCATCATAAGGCCTGAATAACTATTATGTCTGTGAGCATATGAAAACGAGACGAGGACGAAGAAAATATGGTGAGTGCTTCTGCTTTAATCAGCAAGCAGTCTTCAATTACAGGGTTGCATGAACTTTTTAAACAAAAGTCACATCACCAGATGTGCCTGTTACTCAGACGTGTGGACAACAGTACCTGCTGCGTTCGTGAATGTGTTGTATTCATGCTCGAAACCACTTCAGAGAACGTAAACTGTGGAACATTTGGCGTCTACACACGTATGAGAAGAAAGCGTTTATTGTTATTGTTAAATTAGATGCTGCGATGAGGAAATTGAGGGAAAAGGCTGAGACAAGGGTGAGCCAGGGTTGTAGACTCCAGCGAATTAATTAATGACATGTTTAGCTTTGGCTAAATGCTTCCTATTATTACAGAGCTGAAGTAAAATATAAATAAACACACATTGGGCATCGCAGTTGATCCATTTACATTCATCGAGTGGGTAACTCATTTGTTGCCCACTGCGGGTGAGATCGAAGGCAAGATGTGGTCACTTTTACCCGTATTTAGCCTTGTCATTGGCCAGCGCCAGGCGTCGAATGTTGGCCACACAGCTGGCTGCTGCCTCCTGCAGAATTTCATCCGTGGATCCGATCATGATGAGCAGGAGCTGGGAAGAAGAGAGGAACATGTCAGAAACAACATGATAACGCTAACCAACATTCTCCTTTCATTAAACAGAACGAAAACCGCATAGCTACAATAACAGTCATTCACGAAGGCCTCTTACAGCAGTTCTTTCCTGGGGCTTGAAGGAGACATCTAATCTGTTATTAAGCTATAAATGCACAGATTTTTGCCAGAAGAGTTTACAGCTTCTGCGGCTGCCAAGACCCGTTGCCTACTGGATGGCAGCAGCACTGCGCCGGCTCATTAACTCGCATGTCGGTGTGTTTAGTTGCGTTGAGAGAGCGAGATAAGAGGTAGAAAGTGAGAACATGGCACAGAATTTATGCGAGTGAGTGTATTAGATGTATTGTGTTTGTTACTGCAATGAATGGGTTGAGTAGTTGTTTAGAAATTCTCCTGAACATTTGGCTATGTACTAAACCGCAGTTTGGCTGCACCCCCATCAGATCAAAGGTCATATCAGATCCCTCAACTTCAGCCTTGTGTAACCCGCTTCTTTTGATCTGTTCTCTCAACACCAGACTCTAAAAAAGACCACTTTCTGGAACATTCAGACTATGTATTATAAGATTTTTCTTTTACTGTACAATGAGAGTTGCTTATTATACTGTCATACAAAGTGAATCTAAGGGTAGAGTTTGTGCCAAGGCCACACTGTGGGCAAGTTATAATACAGTTGTCTTTCTGTTAAGGGAGGGAGAGAGACAGACAGACAGAAAGATTAGTAGAGAGTTGTGTTTCTAAATCTAAATAAACACAAACTGCGGGAAAACAGACTGGTACAACGGGCAGTCTAAATCTGTTTGGTATGTGTGTGTCCCTTACTGCAACACCAACAGGAGGTCATTCATTGAGCTTCATCCAGTTTATGCCAGTACATTTAGGCCAGAAGTTTTACTTTAGCAGGTCACGGTCAAACCAGATTCTCAAAAACCATGGATTGTTTCTGAATACTTAAAGCCAGGATATGACTGTTGTCACACACATATTAAAAAATAAACCTTATTCAGCATTTTAGAATTAAAAATGGCTGATACTGTACCATTACTGTACTGTAGGTCAAAGAATATTGAATATGCCTAATGAAACGTAAGTCATTATATATAAAGAATCATATTTATTTATGGTTCTATATATGTTTTATGGTCACAGTGTTTACCATATTTGATATGTGTGAAATGTGTGTATGTTGATCAATGTTAATAAAAATGCTAAATTTAGTTAATCTTAAAAAGTGGTAATGTTTTTACAGAAGTCTTGGATTAAACTGCTTGATTTTGTTTAGATTATGTCTAATTCATAATATGTTTTTCTACTTTTGGAAGGGTGAACATTTTGTTTGCATAGAGCAAATGGACACAGATGGACAAAAATGATGAGAGAATAATTTTTCAATTCAATTCAATTCAATTTAGTTGAAGTATTCAAAACATGACAACAACAGTCATTTAAGAGTCATTCATAATGAAATATCAGACGGCTTTGACCTAATGTCTGTACAATGTAGTGATGCAGTTAGACAGATTAGGATATTTACAAATCATACAAATATCCCATTCCAAAACACTTCTAGCATACTTACATTGTAAAGAAATGAAAGTTTGATTGAAAGACTTTCTGGTGCATTTCACTTACAGCCAAATAAATTTCCAGTAGCCTCCACCACTGATTCTGTCTGTATGAATGTGCAACAGGTCAAGCCCGCATTCCAGTGACCATAGTGACAGTGACTGATGTAATATAAAATATGGCGACATCCACAAAACTAAACGTTTTAGCACTGTTTGACATGAAAGAGTCCAATTTAGAAGCAAGTTCTTTCTTCATTTACCAACAGCAGCTTTTAAATTTGGGTTTTGAATTGAATTTGAACAGAAAACTAACGTAATTAGCAAGTGACTAGCATGTTGCTAGCATGTTTCTAACAAGATTAGCAGGTTACTAACATATTGATAGCATGATTAACAAGTTGCTAGCATGTTGCTAGCATTTTACTAGCAAGATTAACAAGTTACTAGCATGGTGATAGCATGATTAGCATGTCACTAGCGTGATTATAGTATGAATAGCATGTTACTAGCATGATTAGCTAGTTAGCTAGCTTTCTCAAGCCAGCTTAATGACACACAGCTTTACTTTAAGTTACCGAAAACACACATGAAAGCACGTAGCACGCTATAGACACACGTTTGTGCGGCAGAGCGTCTCTCTCCCACAGTGAATGACGTGATAGACAACTAGTTGTCCAGTACTGTTTCATTCACACAGCGCCTGTTTGCGTTTGTCACATCCGTAAATAACTGTGTGTGAACGTAACCATATTAAGGACTGAAAAACAAGATTGACAACCATATTCTGCTGCTGTATGAACGCAGCCACAGATGGATTTTTTATTAATATGCCCATTATTGACCAGTAATATATTGTACCAATATAATGTACATCCTCAAAACCTTTCTAAAACTGTGTCAGAACTACTCATGACTGTGATGTGTGTTGAGGCTAACTCTTTTCATGTTCTACACACATGCACAAAGTATATATAGACTAAGTATTAGTATTTATAACACTAAGCCAAGACACAGAGAGGCAAGACATTCCCAAAAATCCTTGCTAAATGTTAAATAGTGAAGAATAAACAAATGGAAAGATTAATATTCTATCTGTGAGCTTCACCAGATTCCTGAACTGGAGTGACATACACAAAAACAACAGCTTCGATAGCATCTCTCCTCGTCTTTATTTGTTAAAATTGCTTCCAGTTTCTTCAAATAATCTCAGCAGTCTTTCTCCAGCACATGAATGCATTAGCTATCATGTTCAGCTGGATTTCCAGATTTGCAGTTTTTAAAATAGATCCCAAAACACCTCGAAGAGGCGAACGGATGCAAACACGAGGCTGCAGCAACATGCCAGCACGTTCAGACAAGCTGCTTTTGTGAGCAGTCAGAGGATGCCCGCGACAGGGTCAGCCACCGTTTGCCAGAGCTCATAGAGTGTTATTCAGCCGCGGCCAAACAGGGGCTCCTAGGGCCTGGAGCAGAGCCTCAGATAAGCACTGCTCTCTGTCTACCCCTGCCCCTCTCAGCTCTCCCAGCTGGTTCCTGAACAGACTATAATAGTCCACTTGTTAAATACTCCCAAACCTCAGTAACATGATAACTTGCCTCATGTTTGAAAAATGAATCAAAGCCTCTAAGACTTTCTTCTGTCTTATATGCCGCAAGAGCTGGAGGATCCTGACCTCCAGGAAGGTAGAGTGAAAACATGTTTTCCCAGGCTTCTCTTTCAGCACAAGCACATGTACGTAAGTTCTCACACATGTACGCACACTTGCACACACATGCCATGTCACGCATGTAGGTGTTGTGGTGTTAAGTGCAGCAGCGGTAAGCTGCCGTTTCCTGAGGAGAGGGTTTAAATCTCAGTAAAAGCCCACCATCCACCCGCCACTACTGGTTCTCGTCCTCTACCCTCACTTTTGTCTCTACCTTTTTACATCTTATTCCAGTTTTCTTCTCCATACACTGATTAACTAGAACTCAGTTCTAAATGGTTTGTCCCATAATTAGCATATTGTTCTTGTGAGCTGCACACAACATGATCAGTGTAATCCGATTCATGACAAATGACTCATATGAACTGGTTCTTTATAAGGGAATCAAAAACGTACATTCCTGAACAAAATCTATAGCTTAAATTCTTTCAATTTTAAGTTTTAGGTTTAGTAGTTTTAATACTCATTTCTTTTAGTTGCTAAATGTTTTTTTTAATTTCTATTATCAAAAAACATTTTTTAAAAGTTTGAAACATTATTGAATTGAATTTACATATTAGCAGCAAAAAATGTATTTGGATAGAATCAAAGTTGGAATTGAACTGAATCAAGAATATGCGACTCAAAATTGAATTGAAATGGGAAATCTATATCAATTGCTTCCATTATTTTACTATTTTCCAAATACACTTTCAGGATATCCTCCATCTTTGTTTTATTCTTTTCCAGGCTCTCCCTCCTGTTTTTCCTCAATAAACATGCAAAGAAAAAAAAAGTATTTTAAGGCTTTTCATGTTATCTACACACATCTCTTAAACCCTTTTCTACTCTTACACCTGAGATACCCTGCATTCCTCACCTCAGACGAAACAGAGGGTCGAGTCATGCGGTTTCAAGACATAAAACACTCCAAACTTCAGACACATGCTACAGTAGCCAGATCAGAGAGCTCAGAGAGAGAGAGAGAGAGGGAAAGAGAGAAGACTGAATAGGTTGAGTGTGTATAAGGACGTCATCTGCTTGCCATATCCACAGCAGCTTCAACCTGCTACACACAGACCATGACTAAAATGAAACGTATGGAATATTTCTACAGGTCAAGGCTAAATCATGCTCTCTCCTTTATATTTTGCACATATAAGCACATTTGCATGCATACTGGTTTGTTTTGAACACACAAACCGCACAGGAGGGAAAACAGAAGCAACATCGCGGGATTTTCACACATGACAAGTCCACAAAAATACAGTAAAACATACCAGGATCTGGCAACTCATACCAGCTGGCATCCTCTCAGATGAAAATGGCTGATAATTACAGTTCGCATTTTGTAATTTGTCTCGCAAAAGGTATTTTTGCCTATGAAAGGAGCTCTTTAACAGAAAAATCTGGCTAAAGCTGTCTGCAAGGATTTATGGTTTCAACAAACAATCTGCAAAGCTGTGGCGGTGTGCTGGAGGGAAAGAGAAACTGGATGAAAAGAGTTTTCTGAGCATCAGGCGCAACAAGGCACATCCGAAAGAAAGCTGTGAGATACGGAGCTTACATGTCTAATCAAACGGAGTGTGTGTTTAATTACCACAGGCTATAGGAGGCTCATACACACACAACATGCTGGACAGTGTCATAGTAGTTCCCAAATGGGCTGAAATTGTTTTTTGAGGTGTAACACACTTGTAAAATCATAAAAGGCTTTTGTTCTAGAACCAATTTAAAACGCTCTTTCATATTTTATGAAAAATTCATAAATGGAATATTAAAAGTTGTTTTTTTGAGTTTAAATAAATTGTATAAAAAGTGTAAAGGCAGGATCTGGAGAGACTGGCGGGTGCAGAGACCATCTCTAATGTATTTTCCAGTGTAAAATACTTTCTTCTCAATGCTTAATTTCCTCCGCTGAAGCTTTGGGGACTGAGTTCTACACCATTAAGAACGTCGAGCTGCAAAGTTACAGACAGAACATAAGTCTGAGAGGGCACAGCATGCAAAGAGAGAGAGAGAGCAGAGGAAATCATTACAGCTCTAAGCTGTTGGGTGTACAAGAGCTTCTGACTCTGAAATACGATTGCAATAATAGCAAGAGGCAGTCTTGAGTTTTACACCCTTCATAAATTAGATTCCAGCACAGACATCGTTCCCTGATAAACTGTCTCTCGAAACCCATTTACAACGGTAGGAAATATTGTTTTAACATGTCTTCTGTCACAATAGCCGATATATCATTTTAAATGACAGTTGTGCTGGTGGTTGTTCAGGTGAAGGCAGCAAATATGTCAGTGAAAACAAGTTAAAGAGGTAATGAGGGCGAAATTGAAGGCTGGATGGTGCAACTCATGCAGACACAAGCGTTCACACAGACACAAACACTGAGCTGTCCAGTTTTTGTCATTGTTTGAACTGGGCAAAAAAAAAAAAAAAAAAACATTCGCCTTAACGATTTTTGCAAATTGGACATTACTCTTTTGGAACACCCCAAGTTCAGTCCAGCCTCCAATTATGGGCTGAGCTGAACCACATTCACTGCACCAGCACATCAGACTACAGCACACCATTAAAGGAACATGGGAAAAAATATTTGGCTGCAACACGACAACCACTCTCATAATTTATATCCAGTTGTTATTGGGGGTGTGGGGGAAGCGTTTTAACTGTATGTACGAGCTCTCAAACAGTTTTCTCATGTGAAAGTCTCATTGGGAAAGTTAATGTGGTCAAATCTGAATATTGGCAAAACATGTTTTTTTCCTCCCGAACTGAATTACAGTATACATAATTAAAATGTAATCTTTTATTGAAGAATATGTAGTTCACTACAGTGTTAACTGCACAGTCATCAGGTAGAGACTATCTTGAGTCTATGCTAAACCCAGTCTGAGTACATGGAGGTTTCTGGTTTAGTCTATATACGTGACCTCTTAGACTTTTTGTCAGAAAAAAGTACAAAAATAGTACTTTTAGAGATACAACCTCTTTATCAGTGAGTCAGTAACCTTAAAGGGTTCATGACATGGATTTCTTACTTTTAATCAATAAGTTTTTTGCACAAAATAAACAAAAATGTAGAACAATTATTATCATCAAGCCTCATTCTAAAGCGCATGTCCTTTAAGGTTTCTCAGTAATCAACTACGGTGATGATTGGCTAATGTACCTGCATAGGAGACCGCATTAAGGGTTATTACATGTGTATTTTGACAACATAATCAAAATGTAACAGCCATTTTCAAAAGCATAATGAAATCATTTACTTGCAGTTTGTGAGGCAGCTGCAGTCAGATATAGCACTGCTTCATCTTTTAAACAAATGTTTCTTTGTGAACTCTCTATGACACTGTGCATCATTTACAAAACAAAATGCTCTGTACAAAAATGTGAATGCGCTGTTTAAACCAACCATGTTCTTCCACATGTTCACACTTACGATAGACACAAGCATGTTGACTATCAGAAAACGAACGCACATCTGTATACTGTAAACAAAATAGCAGCAGTGATTATAATTTCTATTTGCTTTAAACGTGATAGGACACTCATATTCAGTGCGATCAAGAGTCAAGACGTTAAATGACTGAATGCCACTGGGCGGAGCCTATGGTGAGAAGACGACTATTTGTCAATGAATTGCTCTGGAGGCAATGTTTATGCAAACAACTGTGCCCAGATGATGTCACCTTGCCCCTTGGATCCAAAACAATCTTTTTTTGGAGCTTAATTAAAAAACCCTTTTTTTACGAGTAGGATGTTTTAAGTTATGTAACTTCCAGGATGGTACAAACATTTCTAATATGCCATAAGATCAAGGCAAATTTGTTTTCTCATGTCACAACAGCTTTGAACCTTATGCACTTCTAAAGGGTGTATATTTGTACCTTTGAGTAGTTACCCATACCCTTAATTTATTACTATGAATCTTTTAATGGAAAAATAACTTAAAACATGTACCTTTAAGAGTGGAATGAGAATGGAATAGCTTTTTAAGGGTTATTCTAATTACTAGATGACATTATAGAGTTCTGTAATAAAATGCATTCGGTTTCTTTTGAGCTGCTGCAGTCTAGACCTGTCACTCTAACAGCCACATCTTGAAATGCTTGATTTTTGGCATTAGCGGAGAGCAGTTTTCCCTAAATAACCCTGCAAGAGCTACAATAAAACCTACATCACACCTTACACATAAATCCGTTTAGTTACTTGTAAATTGAGCAATTATTACGGAAAGTTTTAAAGACCATGTAAGGCATTGTTGTCTAACATAGCATGTATCTTTTGATTTGAGCGCCATTTTGAGTAGATTCCAGAAACTGCCACTCAGAAAGTATCCCAGCAGTGTTCTGTCACCCCAGACCAGTCTGTCCTGGCCAAAGTCATGCCACAGTCACATTCTGCTCCTTCTTCCCAGCAGCTTGCTGAGCAACCGTTCCCTGCGCAACAGCCTTTCAATGCTCAGCAGCCCTGGCATGCAAGGGCTCTGGGGATAACTGGGGGGTGGCGGAGCGAAGCTCAGTATACACACTGCTGTTTGCTCTGCTGAATTCCCATGACGGTTAGAAAACGCTCTAACTTCCGCCTCCCCAAACAAAAAAATCATCACCCACACCCCCTTCAAAAAAAAGAAAAAAGAAAACATGCCTTGTTCTCCTGCCCTTATTGCTCAAAAATAGTGAAATACATCTTCTCAAAGCTTATTAGTGATGTTTTCATGTGCCAACCCTGCTTGTACAGTACTTTAGAGAAAGTTCTCAGCTAGCAATGCAAAAAATGAGATTATGCATTACCTTGACTACTCCATTTTCATGCATTGTGATGCAGTTGTTAGGGTCTTTAGACAGTTCAAACAGAGCCCGGGCTGTCGCTTGGTGCACCAAAGGGTCTTTTGATCGGAGGTAGTTTACCAGTGGGGCTACAGCTCCAGCTTCCCCAAATGATACACAATTACTCCCCCATGTACAGCAGCAGGCGATGGCTTCTGCCAGGTACCGCCGTAACTTATCAACCCCCTGTACAATCACACAGAGAACAACAGAGACAGAGAAAACCTAATTAAATGGACCATTGACGGGATATGCATTTTTAGTTTGCTTACAATTGAACACAGTTACATTTTCAGTAATAGAAAAAGTACATTAACATTATGAGGTGTCTGTATTGTTTGCTTGGCTTACGTTAGAGTAATAAAAATGCCTCTAATTCCAGAGAAGTGAATTTGTCAATGTGAAACATGGCTAGATCAGCACTTACGGTATTGGTGAGATTGGCCAGCATGGGAACCACACCATGGTCTGTAATAACTGCCAGGTTCTCCACATCTTTAGCAATTTTGGCAATGGCTGCACAAACACTGGCCAGCACGTTTTTATTCTGTGATTTTAGAAGGTTAACAATGAGCTCCAAACCACCCACAAAGGAACGCACCATTTCTCCAGCATCCTAAACACAGAGAAAACAAGAAAATGTCATGAATTGCAAAATGTTTGCTTTTTTTATGTGTTATCATGTGTTAAATCATTCACTTAACTATCGAGAACAGCCACATATCTCTTATGATACATGGAGACACTCCACCATGGTTTGGGATGAGATGCAGAATGTAACATTCAGCAAGTCTGTACTCATTCTGTCACATATAATACCTGTACATGCCAAACTCAATCAGTCCACACTACCTAGAGAATATATTCACATCAGAGAGCAAATATAGCTGAAAAAGAAAGATTTGTGTGTGTGTAAAGCAGAGCTGGTTTTAGGCTTAGCGGCACCATGGTGGAGGATGCACTTTCTCCCGAAGGCCTCGGGTCACATGAAAGCTCATGCCAAAGCAGAGGGTCAACCACAGTAGAACAGTGGGCATTAAAAAAAAAAAGAGAAGCCCACACATATTGCACAAAAATGGCAACTTCCGGCAATCTTTTATATTCAGTCCTGTCATTTCAGTTGTGCCAAAGGGTATGTGGCATTCCAGCACGGCACCAGACTGTTTAGGATGATTATAAAATAGTACAGTGATATCTTTATTGATGGTACAGAAGCATATCATTATGGTACTGGAATCAGATGAAACCAAACATTCAGTAAACAACCCAATCTTGTATTCCCACCTGCTATTTTTACTGAATAAAGATGTCACTTTGTCACATGACAAGGAATGATTATGGAGTACCACAGGTTGCTGCTTCTGTTCTGGTCATGGACTTGAGTGAAGCTTTGTGTGAATCTGAGTCTCCTAACCTTGAGAACAAAGTCTAAAGTCCCTGACTTTCTTGTAAGTACAATCCTCTAGGGGTTCTCTAGAGAACAATAAAGTCTGTCCCTCTATAACCCCGTATTTCACAACACAGCTTAACCCTAATAAACCCTTGTGCACAGCACAGCAGAAATCAGCCTTCCACCCTGGAGACCAAGAACGAGAAGAGGAGACCCAGAGCAGGTCATGCGTGCAGAGCAGGGTGAGCCTCTAAAGTGATGCCAAAGGATGAGCTCTGTGTTTAGTGTGTCTGGGCAGAGATCAGGGGGGAGAAGGGAGGCATCTGCAGTGTGTCTCACATAGGAAATGGCAGTACAGGAATACTGATGAACACTGGGAAAGCGCAGGAGAGAGAGAGAAGCGGGAGCAGAAGAGGAAGTATGGCAGAGCCACCAGCTGTGGAGGGTCACTGAGGAACCCTTTCAACCCAGGGCCCACAAAAACATCCCAACTAAGTTCCACATCAGCAAACACAGCACGAAGTGAGACGTGCAGAGAGGGAGGAAGAGTGAGGGAGAAAGAGGGAGAACGGATGAAACACAAACAGTGTACAAAAACCAATGTAAGCCAAGCTGAAAGAGGGAGAGGGAAAGGAAAAGGCCCAAGAGAGAAAAAGAGAAGAACAAGATGCTAAGTGTGAATACAAGAGAGAAAAATCAGGGAATTGCACTCAACAAATTTTAGCATTCAGGTAATTGAGTGTGAGATATAACATTTTTAACGCTTACATTAATGCTTTTGGAAGATGTTTTAATTTAAAATATACATCAAAAGCAAATTATGGTCTCTCTTCACATAAACTGCTTCTGGTTGTGCTTGAACACACTACAAATCCTACATCCACTGACCAACTAGCATGTATATTCTGCACTGCATTAGAGCAAATAACTCTCCATACCACCAGATGGCAGTACCTTGTATTCACCAGAAGACCTAGGACTGCAGATATGTGAACGATAAACAAAGTAGTGCTTGCCTTACAACAGATTTGCTACAAAATCTCCTTGCATATGTCAGATTAGTTGAGTTCTTTTTATGCCCATTTGACGTCATCTATCATATGCTTTCATCACATTTTTCAAACATTGGTTCGCTAAGCTGAATAGCCAGTCAGAACAATCTCTCTAATAAACAGGCTCTGCCACTGATTCAACATGCCCGACTAGTGTCACTGGTGCAGGTTGACAGACAGCTGTGTCAGAACTTTTAAGGAGATTTTAAATGAAAACAAGGAAAGAATAAGAAGATCTATCCAAAAAGGTGTTTTTGACTCAAAGCAGTCTGGCAGAATTTTTATATTTTATTTTACAAATTAAGTAATTAATTAATAACTACTTACTGCCATTGGTTCAAAAATATGTGAGCCCCAGCAATATGTTCGCAAAGATTATTCCGCTGCTCAGCTGTTTAAACTTCTTTCTAGATATGGATACTCAACTGCATTGTGAAGGTGGGAACACGTTTATCATTGTTAGACAAATTTTCATGGACAAAATACATACAATACACAGGATCAGGGATTTTGCTAAATATTTTCCTATACAGATTTCATAGTGGGCTCAAGTTGATTCACCTTGTTAACCAACATGAAGTTGTTTAGTTTGAAAGAGATTTCTGTGTAAGCTGTGCTTCATACAGACAAAACTTGATTCTTTAGACTAATTAAGTATGGTCCTCATTAAAGCACTACACTACATGTCAAACTTTCTATCTTACAGTAGATAATAAGCACTAGAGGATTCACAGTAAGCACCAGTTGTGAGCGCGTGTTTGTGTGCTGGTAGGGATTTTGAAATCCCCAGATTCGGTTCCTCAAGCTTGATTCTCATAAATCTGGCCCTGGAGCTGCTAACTCAATCCACATGGGTCTTTATCTAAATAACTGCTGCTGTAAGGCCGACCAGGTTCCTGGTCTGGATGGGTACAGTACATAATTTCACATAGCACTTGCCACCAACTCTCACTCTACCCATGACCCATTGTAGTCAATGAATTGAACCTGCATTGTTTTAGTGACACATCAGAGCCAGGGGGGCTACACAGAGAAAGGAAAAAAAAACAAGAAATTTTGGAAGAAACAGAAAACGTTTGATTTAGATTTAAAAAAATAAACATTTATATAACAATGCTCTTCATTCGCAACTGTGCTAATAATTTACAGGAACAATAATGCATTTGTGTTAATGCGTTACACAAGAGGCTCAAGAAAGCAGACTTGCTCTTTGCCAGCTATGAGATTAATATCCTATATATAGAAGAAACCAACTGCTTTGTCGGTGGGCTGGATGTAATTCTTAACGTGTGATTTCTATGTTGACTTGTAGAAAGCTGATGGAGGGCTGCGCTCTAAACGTGCGCGGTCTAAACGCGTTTAGTAGTTTGCTTGCAAGCGCAAGCTTGTCTGTTCTTAGTGTTTTTTTCAGCACTGATACCACAACAGCATTAGATTCATGCAACTTGTGCATCTCTAGTCAAACTTAAACATACCTTTGCATTCTCAATGCAGGGGCAGATGGCCCAGGCAGCACTGGCCTGAACTTCTGGATTGGGATTCTTCAGCAAAGACCAAAGAAGACGTACGCCATCAAGACGATCGATTATCCTGAGAGAGAAGAATAACAAAGTCTATCTTCTGGATACTAAGAGAGATGTCAGACCAACCTGATTTATCACCCCCCATTACATAGTTTAGAGTGCAATGTACAGTGTAAGCTCATAACTTTGTATTCCCAACATGTTTATATGTCTGTTTTTCCCAGGGTTCAGTTTGGCTTTTGCAGCAGACTATCCCTCCTGGTGTGATGATGAAAACATTCCAGTAGCAGATCAGAAAGCTGCTCAGCATGGCTTTCCCATCACATCCCACCTGCTCAGTCCCTTATGCCGGTACCCACTGCTCACCTTCCAAACTTTCCAGCAACTCCATTAAAACATGTTCGCATCAGCCTGGCCAATGCTTGACCCGTACAATGCTTTTAGGAGGTCCGTGCGGATATTTATAGTGGGCCGTGGACAAACACACACATTCACACACACACACACACTTGCACGGAGTGCACCGTTTAACTCTGTTCCTGTCGGCAACTCAGAGGATGAAAAAACCCAGAGAATGTACGTTTTCCAAGTCAAACATTCTCAGAGACAAGTCTCTCTATATTTCACTGCTTCTGAGTGAGGTTTACTTTAGAACAGGCTGTATTTCATGCTGCGGATATGATTCTACTAATGGATGTAGTCAGGCCCTGGGAAGAACGGGAAAATGACTCTTCAGTGCGGTCCGTTTGTCAGGTATAAATAACATGTAACCTGTTTCCCATGTGTGCATCCAGCGACAAGGCCGACATTCAATGCTGTCATAATTGCGAAACCACGCCACAAAGGGGGGAGCCAGTGAGCGTAGGCCGGGCTGAGCACTGGTCAGAGCCATCTTAATGCCAAGCGTACCCCCCGACCCTATCCTCATAATAAATCACTTTGAGAAGCATGATAACAGCGAGAGCCCCACTCTATCCCGGGAGGCCAATAAATCCTTCAGGGGCAGGACATAATACTGCACTTGAACAGGTAAGATGCACTCAACACTACAGTAGTAGGATGTATCTAGAAATACATCCTACTACTGAGCTGGTTTAGCTGTGGAAGTTTGTGTGTTTGATAACAACAATGGAAAGATTTGTTTCATTTAGACATTGAGATCTAATATTTCACTAATCATATACAATTAGTATGTTTTTAAACTGACCAATAACTCTTACACCAATATTTTGTACCGTGTGGAGGACAGACCTGTCGTGAATTCCTTTTACTGCTTTTAATTTCAGAAACAGGCCTGAACATGCTGTTCTATGAAATAAAAGAATCATCAAATATGAGCTATGCTAATTGCTTTGTAGACTACTGCGCTTAATTCTCAAAATAAACCATCAACACAGAACAAAGAGGAATGAAAAAACATTAAAAAAGACTTTGTTACAACAAGGAAATGGGAACAAAAAGACAAGTCCTAAATATAGATTCCATGAGAAAACAAGAACAACATGTTCAAGGGCTGTTACATAGGTCTACGGGACTGATGTTTTTGGTCACTCAAAGAGTTAAAATTAAATGAATGACCTTATTTCTTCAAAAACAAGCTTTGTGGACTTTTACTACACCACTGTGGTTGCTCACATCCATAAACGTATTAATCTTTCAGACAAAGGCTGTGTGAGCTTGGGTGCCGAATAGAAGGGAACAAAATGCTCTTCATTTGTGTCCAGCATTAATTAAGAAGGGGACTGCAGTCTATAACAGTCTTGTAAAAACAATGAGAGTCAGATGTGTTAAATATACAGAAAAACCGATACTCAAATCTCTGTGAATGTGTGAATTACATTGCAGCTCTGTGCTCTGCATATATTAAAGACAATGATACTTGTTTTTCTGTTTGAACGAAAAGCAGCCGAGGTGAACTTGAAGAAAGTTTTGCCGCTGAACTCCCGTGCTATTGTGGGCGTGTAAATGTCGCGCGTGTCTCACGTGGAGGATTGTAATAACAATAGCGCGTGTAGCTCACGGGCGTGGTCCAATTAAAATAATGAGCGCAGACAAAGAAACCAAACATGGAGTTGGTTTCATACTGATAACTTTATCACAGAATACTTGTTTTTGACATGACTAACTTCATTTTAGAGTAGACATATACAGCTTTCTATAGATAAATCTCATGTCTGTGAGTCACGTTTTCGCTAAGTTTCAGCTCAATTTATTGACGCGTTTCAAACTGAACATCACGGAGACCGAGACGGCGGACAACGCACCCTGTTAATAATCTTTATTTACCGTTTCACGTCTTTTTGCTGACATCTGAGAAAAATCCACGTGCTGTCGACGGCGGCATAGCCGACCCCAGGCGGTTAGCCATATGTCACCACTTGGGCTGGGTATTGATACAGATTTCAAACTGTTCGTGTTGTTCATTTGTTTTTTTTTATCCAGCCTGTGAGAGCACCCAAACATATGTCTTTTATTTCTTGAGTACACAGTGTTTTTATTGTCCGACACTCAATACAGACCATAATCTAGTACAGTAAGCTGAAAAAGACATTCTGTGTAGTCATCTGTGCTTATGCTTGCCTGCCTGTTTCTGTTTAGCAAGTCCAATGGCCGTTGTCAGAAGTGCTTTACAGCTTATACAAACTGACCGCACTGAGACAATAAAAGGTCTCCACCCTGGCCGCAGCTATGAGTCTCACAGCAGGTAGAGTAAACACAGATCTCCGAGCCCTGTAATTACAGAACCAGGGCCGAGGGCTCTTGCCCTGCATGTGCGGAACACGGAGACTGGTCAAGTGGTACATCCCAGGGCCCGTTGGATCCGCTGCAGAAGCGGTGAACATGGAATCTTTTACAGAGTACAATGCCTTGTCATCCTAAACTGAGCCAGTGGCAGCAGTGAGAGGGATTACAAGGCCAAGGTTGGAAACTATGAGCATTGTCAGCTGCTGGATTGTTTCTGGACAACTGTTTTGAATCCAGGTTGATTGGATAAGATAAAAAAAGTGAACACATTCTGATAGGACCACGGGGAAATGCGTTACAGTAATACAGTGCACAATGTTAGTATGTTTTTTAAAGGACACATTTTAAGAGGTAGGACTTACACCATGTTCTCAGGGTCAGTGGCACAGGCTCCCACAGCCCTTGTGACATTGACCAGAAGGGCTTGGTTGGTGCCGGTGAGTAAGTTGACCAACGGCTGGATACCACTGCTTTTGCGGATGGTGGAAAGATTCTCAGATATTTGGGCACATTCTCCCAAAGCACCCACTACATTAACAAGTACCTCTTCAGGTTGGTCTTTGAGCAAACTAACCAGAATTTCTAGTGCCTTATACTCCTGAAACCTGTGAAAGAAAAAGATAGCAAGAAATTATTACTCATATGCAAAGTCCAAAGAGTTTTAAATGAAAAAATACTAGGACTCAATATACCACATCAATTGCTTATCTCCAAGAAACATACAATTTCATGTTGCTTTCACACAACAAGCATTTATGGTGCACTTTTGGACACATTTCCTCTGTGAACACAATTGCTTGTACTTAACAAAAGAAAAAAAAAAAAAAAATCACAGCCGTTGAAAGCTGTATGAAGTTTTGTAATGGATAGTGAGATTTCCCAGTGTGTTTAAATGTGGTAGCTGATGGGATAATGGGAAATCCATGGGAATTTCATGAAAGAGAACAAGTTGTGTCAATATTGCTCTGAATGACCTTTCTTCAATGGAAGAATCTTCAATGTTTATAATTAGATGAATTTTTTTCATCATGCAATGGATTGTAAAAACATGAAGACTCAAAACCCTAAATAGCAACAGGAAGCATTCGTAGGGGTTGTGGATATCTCGGAAGAGAATAAATCCGGTGATGCTTTATCACCGCAACATTTCCCACGCTGCGCTCAATATGCATTTATGCCCAATGACCACATTTTCTGGTTTGGAGCAAGACAACAAGAGCTTTTGGTGCGATTCTGGATTTGTTTGCCAAGTCGTGGTGAACTACAGTAAACATTTAAAAGGCATATAATGTGGTTGCAGGGAGCCTCAACTAATCTCTGATGTATGGTTAAACTATATGGCTGTTTTTATTCATAGTTTCGGTTTCTGGCCAAGCAGTCCTGAAGACCATTGAGTGTCCAAGGTCAATTGGTGCCGGTCAAAGTCAACCAAACATTTTCTTGCAAGTAAAACAGTCAAAAAAAACTGCCAAAATTAGCACAGCATAAAAAGTCAGAAAAAAAGTTCAGGCCTACACTTAAACATAGCATGTAAAACAGAGATGCCATCAGTGAATTGTTATCAGCATGCTACATTAAAAGTTGTGGAGCAATTACATGTTACCTCTGATTAATGGACTGTGGGTGTTGTCTATTTTTGTAAAGCTAACATCAACCTGCCAAATAATAATGCCAAGAGAAACAACATGAAACAGCACCGTTCAGTCGCTACCACCAAAAAGAAAAAAAAAGATTAAAAAGTGAGCATGCACCATTTTAGAGCTCCAAAAGTCATTTTTAGATCCTTAAAAAAAAGCTGAAAACAATTAACCATTTGCTAAAATCCACAGGTAAAACCTAATGTAGGTTAATTGAGATAAAGCTTTATATGCAATTTTTTAGTTCCAATTTGTTTCCAATTATGCTTTTCTTTTTTCCATTTACTTTGAGAATTGTTTGTCACATTTCTTTTCAGTTTTTAATCTCATTACTGTGTAGTTTATGTTTCTTTGAAGAAAACAAACATCTGATAAAATGCTTTGCTATGTCACTTCGTTCCAGCCCATTTAAGAATAATTTCCAATAAACTGTTATTGTTTCATGAGCACATTTTTTATAGTATTTCACTATGTTCTGTAAAGTTTGTCAGCAACAGCAATGAAGCAATTATGGACTTTAATGGCACAATATGAAAAATAAGGGAAATCAGTAGAGATGTACATTTTTATTGATTTATTTTATGTTATTCTAATTTTCACTGTGTTTGCAACCAAGTGTTTATTTGGGTTACATTTTGGTAATTAAATTTGTGTAACAGAGTAAAAGAACTCCAAATGAAGAGTTCATTTGCAAAAGCAAACAAAAAAATATAATATTTTTTTCCTGTTATCTGCTTTTGCAAATAAACTCTTCATATGCTGTTGATTTTTGCAGTGAAGTTCTTCATCAATAAGCCACCTATCCAGCATATTTTTTGATAACGGCAAAGTGCTGACATGGTAAACACACTCCATTGGACGGCATTAATTAAAAGTCACTGTTTCGGTCAGTGATTTCAGTTTATTTCAATTATTTTGACCTATTTAGAATATTCATCACCAGACATTTGTATGTATAATTAAGCATTTTGTGAATTCATAGTTGAAAGATCATGAACGACTGATATAACTATAAAAATCCAGTGAATATCACCCTTTGTGTATAATAAAATTCAGGTTATTAGCATAATCATAATGATATTTTTCTTGTTATAATATAACAATTTAAATTTTATGCATCATTAATCAGGTAAATGGTTAACACATGCCTTTCCCAGCACATTTGTGGAGGTCTCACATCCTCTTCAGTCACTACCACCTTCTAAAAGCCCCTTTGACCCAGCCCTGAACCCTATTTCTGCTGGACTCACGTGACCAGCTCTCTCATCAGCCACACAAAGACATGCTGTCTGCTGCTGGCAACACCAGGACTCTCCGAAAAATAAGGAGGAAAAGCACCTCAAAATTATGACCACTGTAAAATACATTCTGAAATGATTTTCGCCTTAATATGCCAGGCCTTGATTGTTTCTGAAATGGCACACTGCGCTTGCACTGAGACCAGATGGATTGGGAAAACACTCTCTGGTAAATGATCACTGACCTAGCGCTCCACTCCCTCGGTAGATTTAATTTGACATAAATGGTTGGTTTGTTTTATTCCAAATGCTGTCTTCGACCTTGATGTTGTACAAAAAAATATTGTAATAAAACCAGTTCTTTCTTCATGTCCAAGTTTGCATTAAATATTACGCCAGCAACACAGTGGTTTTCTATACAGCTGACGTCTAAAACTTTAAACCAGCCACCTGCACAAGTGAACAAAACATACGTTAGAGAAGTGTAAATCTAGTTTGGCACATCTAGCTTGAAATGAATTTGTATTATGTCCTGGATAAAGATAAAGATGATAATTATACACTCATAAAAAAATCCCTGTTCTGCATAAAATATGGTGAAAATGTGTTGCAAAAGGGAAAAAAATATGATAAAATGTGGTGTTTTGAGAACAAAAAGACTTCAACAGAATAATAAAAAAAAGAATATATATATATATATATATATATATATATATATACAGTATCTCACAAAAGTGAGTACACCCCTCACATTTTTGTAAA
>JAUCMS010000063.1:158779-182284 GCA_032357445.1 Enteromius radiatus
AATGTCTGAACTGCTAGCAACAAAAGTGAGGGGTGTACTCACTTTTGTGAGATACTGTATATATATATATATATATATACCTTGGTCCATAAAAACCCTGTTGATGGAACCCTCAAAATGAATGCATCAAAAATCACACAAAGTGAACTAACACTCAGCAGAACCTGATTTTACCAAGTGCAACATGTTCCTGGATCAACATGTTTGTTGACCCTGGAACAACATTGTGATTAACCAATCAATATGAGCATTAACAATCTAAAGAACCAGTTTATAGCTCTTGTAAAGTTTAGGCTTACAATCTGTGTTTGGTGCTTGTGCATCAGTGTCATTCATCTATCATTTCCTCTGACTTTACTCTTTGGTTAAGATTAGGTTTAGGTGTAGGGATATGGACAATTTTTGGATTAAAATGTTGTTCCAGGGTCATCTAACAGCAAAATCACAAAGTGCTAACACTCGTTGGCTGGATTACTTTTTCTCATCTCTGTTTGTGTTCCACAAGAGAGAAATATATCTGGGACAGCAAAAAAAAAAAAAAAAACCAATAAATGATCACAGAAATTTCATTTTTGGGTGGAGTATCCCTTTTTAGTTGTGACTTGAACTACACTATTCTCCAGAATGATTTTTTTACTTTTTTGGAGTCTACACTTTAGTAGTGTTCACTCATTTTGTTAACTGGCTTGGTTAAACTCACTTTTAAGCATAAGTTTCAACAACGCTTCTTTAGAGGTATTACCATGGCCCCAATCTTAACAACTGAATGTTTTCACAGAGCATTACATTTCTTAGAGGACACTTATTTGGCTAATGGGACATTAAGCAAATTGAATGTGGCATGGGGCACCTGCCTCCAGTTTCAGCAAACTAAGCCTGATGTAAACGCAGGATGAGCTTTTGTCAGCTTTGACTTATGAGGTGGAGAGAGAGCGGCCATGCTGCTACTGGGCCATTTCAGATGCAAGCCTCCCTCTGAATTCCTATTTCAATACTATTCTATTTGCGGCTGGTGTGAGGCCAGACAGTAGATCCTTCTACAGATCCGAGCCTATAACAATCCCATAAAATACTAAAAAATGCTCTTATCATAAACTAAAAATGTAGATTTATCAGCTCCTTGGCTTCAAAGTTGTGAAAATAACACCTGATAATTTATAGACAGGTAATGGTGGAATTAAAAAATGCTTTTTTGAGCCCTGTAGAGTACATGTCCCCAAACGCATACTGCAAAGCAAAGTAATATGTGTAAATCACTTTTATATGAGAATGCTTGTGTGACAGAATGGGCAAGCCAGATAATGATTCCAAGGTTTTTTTTGTTGCATTTATGGGGGAAAATGACTGGCTTAAAAGACATCAGCCGCCAGAAAAATTACACCAGGAAAGCCTCCAGGATGGTCATCATCTTCACTGAGCTAAGTGACGTTGGAATAAAGACCAGCGTGCTTTACATGACAAACGGTTTAAGAGTCTTTCAGCTTACACTCCTGATTATTACAGCACGACTGTTTCAGAGAAGCATTCCACATCTCCCACAGCCTACTTGCCACTAATGGAGCAACGGCCTCGACTAACACATCATGGGTGTCTATAAAATCAACACTTTACTTCATCTTTTGTTAGCGGTATGGGTGAAAGAACAATACGCATTCCTCTAGCAAAAAGTCATCATAAAAGATCAGAGCTCATTCACAGAGTTTATAAAAACTTTTGCTCTCTCTTCAAATAATCACTTCTGTAGCTGCACTCAGCGCAGACACGGACGGACAATGGTTGACAGCTTTGAGCCATGGAAAATCTGAGCGTTAGACGTGAACAAATGAGACATCTCGTAAAAACGAAGGCTGCGTTTGATTGCACATCCTCTGTCCTTCACTAAGTTGAAGGACCCCTTTTCTTAGTGGTGCACAAATTTGACCAAATCTGGAGCCAATTACGCATTTCACGTTGACTTGACTCGTCCTAGTCTAAATATGCCACACTGAGATCAAAATGTCTATTTACCATACAATGAATTTTTGATTTTTGGGGAATGGAGATCTGTATTCTGCAAAATCAGAAACATCCAACTTCTCATTTTTGATCAATTCTGTGAATTAATATGCTGTGTGAAATATTTTGTCCATACACAAATAGTGATCTCTCAGAATTTGTCTGAAAAAATGAAAGAAATGTTTGTGCAGAAGCTCTGCAGTTTCATGCACATACTTAGCTACATTTTCCAAGCTGATGGAACATTTCCAGATGGCTCCAGTCGTGGCAGCTAGTAACTGCTTGTTTTCAGCTTCGTTGAGCAACATGACCAGTGGCTTCAGTCCGTCGTATTGCCGCACCAAATCACGGGTATGTTTATCTTCTGCACACTAACACAGGAGTGAAGCCGCACACACACACACACACACACATACAGTACACAGATTTAGCCAGCATCGAGATGAGCGCCACACTGACAATCAGAGCCAGGGCTGAATTAGTATTTTTATTTCAACCTCAGCCCTTTTTATACAGTGCCAAAGAAAAGTGTAGTTGAGTGTGTACGGCCGTACCTTAAAGATAGCGCTGGCACAGTGCATTTGGAGCTCCTGGTTGTCACAGTTGAGGTTCTTCACCAGATCCTCAATCATGCCCTCAGTCTGTATAGCAATTCTGTAGCTCTTCTGCCAACACAAACATGCAGAATGACTCTCTATGCTGAACACCTACTGTAAAAACCACTCTGCCTTGCCAAACAACACTGCATGAAGCGGCGTAGCGCTTATTTCATCCTAGGGTTTCTTGCTTCTGGCCTCATGCAGTCATTCACATCTTCAAACTGGTCCTTTAATAGAAACAATCTGCCTGACAAAAGTAAGGTTTTATGAACAGTGTGCTATTTTGAGTCAAGTATCCTTGTATTGAGTGGCTTTACATATAGCATTTGAAGCTTGCATTATGCTTCACAATGCTTTTGTGTATGTAAATGTACTTTAAAGTATTTTATGCTATTTATAATGCTATGACATATAGATAATTGTTATAAAAAATACATTTAGAATTAAAGGGTTAAAGTAAAGGGGTCTGTGAGATTAGTTATTTATTTAGTAATTTACCACACTAAGGTAGCATGTATTTGATTAAAATATATATATATTGTAAAATATTATTTTAATGAATTATTTTTTTTTTAATATTCTTTAAGATGTAATTTATTCCTGTGATGGCAAAGCTGATTTTATACAGCTAAAGATCTTTGAGTCATAAGTGTCACATGATACTCCAAACATTAATATTTGTCATATGCTGATTTGGCACTCAAGAAACATTTCTTATTATCATCTCTATGTTGAAAACTGCTTAATATTTTTGTGGAGATCATGACACTTTTTAGGATTCTTTGTTGAATAGAACATTTTTAACATGTCTCTACTGTCACCTTTTATGTATTTAATGTAATAATAGCATTCATTTCTTTTTTTATTTTCTTCCATGTTTCACAAAGACATGCCATAGTATTACAGTCTTTGTACAGTACTTCAGTTTTTCACAGTTCTGCGATCCCTGAATCTGACGCAAAATCAACAAAATATTGAAAAAAAAAACTAAATAAATAATAATAATCTAACTGAATTATTCCAAATTTTATTATGCATCTTGTTTGTTCTTTTTGTCATTCATGACTATTGTGCATCTAGCATAATTTATAATATGTTAATGTGCTAGCCTAATTTAATATATATATATATATAAAAATCACTATTTAAAACCACAAAATCATTTTGATTGCAAAAATCACAAAGAAATGATAGTAATGCAATATTGTAGGGACTGTCAAAATTTCATGTTTAATCTGTCCTTGTGCTTATTTTTGATATTTACTAGCACTTTCTAAATAAAACAAACAGCTTCAAAGTGATTCCTAGCTATTAAAGAAATTTCAAGTGAACATTTTAAGCATCTGCCTTTGGTTTAGCATGATGAAGCAAACCTCAGAAGCGCACTCCTGCAAGGTTCCCACCACAGGGATGAGCATGTTCTTCTGTGATGACTTGAGCAGCCGGGCGAGCAGAGGGATTCCCCCGGCCCGACGGATAGACTCCTTGTTCCTGGTGCTCTTACTGCAGCTCCAAAGAGCCAGAGCCCCGCAGCGAGCCACCTCCGCATCCCTCTCCCGCTCCGCACTCAGAGAAGCACCATTAGGCATGCAGTCCAACAACTCCACCTGCCAGAAACAACTTTAACTTTTCAAACGCACTTTCCTGTGCTTGAGCTTTGAAATACTGCAATAGATTTGTCACTCTGCTTCACATGACTTTATTATTATTACATTATTGTGCTTTATACTGTTTTCATTTCACTCCGCATTAAGGTAGGAGAGTCATGTCATGTCAAAACGAGCTTGAATGTTTTATTAATAGGGTCATGGTGTACTTTATGACATCTTCATTGCACTTCTGTCACTGAGTCTGCAGGATGTGGAACACAATCTCCTGCCCTGAAGCTGCCAACATTCATTTAAACATTCATCACCAGCCAAAGACCTGCTGTTACTTAAGAGCGCTTGAAAATTCTGACTATGTCACACCAAAATCTACAAATGACCACATCCTTCAAAGAGTACATTTTCGTGTTTCCCCTGCCGTCAAACGAGAAAGGCCGCTCTAAAACTGCATTACACGCGCGTGCCATTCAGAGGTGGTCTGGGTCTTTAAATGTAACTAATCTATGATAGCTACATTGAGAACGTCCGAGTCTGGCCCCGAGTAAATATACAGAGCAGAGTAACACGCAGGCCCTAATCATACCAAGCGTCACTCTGTCAATAAACACACATGCCAGGATGAGGGGGGAGCACGACATTCAATCTGTTTTTACCTGTGGTGTGCTCCCTTTGATGCTAGCATAGAAAATGATTGGGAGAAACAGTCTCGAAAGAAAGAGCAAGTGAAGAAATAGAGAATGGTATACGTATTTACCTTCAACATATTCCTCATCCTTTTGTACGTTTTTAATCATAGTGAACCTGTTTTGACAAACACATATGAAAAGCTTTCACGTTTCTCACCAGTCTCTTGATGCCACCATGTTGTCGGACCGTCCTGCGGGCCCGTCTGAACTTGGCCACGTTGGCGATGGTCTCTGCAGCCAGGCATTTCAGCTCTTTGTCAGGAGAGTCTAGGATGGACACCATGGTCTGCAAGCCACCCAGATCAGCGATGGTTTGCCGAATCTGAGAGTTACAACTGATCTCCTTCAAGATCTTCAAAGAACCAATCTAACAACAAGGGAGAGTAAAGACTAATTATTTTAGAATAACTGCTTTACATATCTTATGTTGTTGAATTGACTGAAATGTATGGGTTTTCTTTTCTATTTTTTCAGCTCATTTACTGTACTGTTGCCATGTCAAAAGAGCAAAAGTGGCAGTGGTGACATATTTTTGTTTGGTTTTCCATTTATAATCGTAATTACATGTTACATGTGCATGTTTTATGTAATAATTCAATTGCTAGTTCAAAGAGCTGGAGTTAGTCTTTTTTTGTATTCAGCAAGGACACATTTACACTATTACAAAATATTTCTATTACAAAAATAATTGCTGTTACTTCGAACTTTCTATTGTTCAAAGAATCCTTACAAAGTGTATCACAATTTTCCCAAAAATATTAAGCAGTACAACTGTTTTCAACATTGATCAAAATAAGAAAATTCTCAAGCACCAAATAAGCATATTAGAGTGATTTCTGAAGGATCATGTGATACTAAAGACTGTAGTAATGATTCTGAAAATTTGGCTTTGCCAATCAGAGTATATGTATATTTACATTTTAATAATATTATTATAATTTTGCTGTTTTTGCTGTATTTTGATGAAATAAATGAATCCTCTTGTGAACATCAAAAATCTTTCCAACCACAAACAGTAGTGTACATCTGTAAAAACTTAAACAAAATGAATGAAAAACAGAAAAAAATAAACATTTCTCAGAGTCAACTCGTGACCTCTGACCCAATTAATTGAGTCTGGATGCACTTACTTTACATCTGATTTCATCTGTGTCAAGCAGGTTGATGAGGACCTCCAGCCCCCCCACGTCTCTGATAGCCAGCTGACACGTCTCCTGGACCAGGTTAAAGTCTCTCAAAGCACACAACACAATCACCGTGGCTGTCTGATTAGCCCCCTGTTCACACACAAACACATGTGCAGCAATTACATTAGCTGTTCCATCATAACCCACAGGCGGATTAACAAAACACCTATTGTTTTATATATTATGTTTTATTTTAAGGACACACTTACTTTATACAGTACTGTACCAATTTATATGTGTTATATGTGTAAGTGTGAAGGCCAATGTACACGGTCACATTTGCATTATAAAATTTGTGTATGTTTTTGCATCATTGGTGTAAATCTTTTTCGACCCATTTGACCCATACCCCAAAATCATCTTCCCTTTGAGTCTTATTTTTGTTGACCACATGTTGTGTATAAGTGTTTGGTATTGTGACTATAAACAGGGGTGGGGAGAGATCCTTTGATACAGACTACTGCTGTGCTGCGGCCTGAAACCATAGACAATGACCTAAGTTAGCAATTAAAAGAAAACAAGCTCTGAAATGTTGGAGATGATAATGGATTGGCCTTAGAAAAAGCTCTGTTTTGACAGTTGCTATATACACAGTGTTTTAGGCTGGTCGTTCCTCAGAAGTTGCCTACACAGTGAGTACAACAAACCAAACATGTGGCATTTGTTGGGCCAAGCTCCTTAACAGATATGTATCGCAGACGACTGCGGTTTTGATATCATTCACGGCATGTCTTTTATCGCTGGAATGAAATAACAGAAGGGCGAGTGACAGATAAATAAAGCAGAGGATCCAGCAAAAATACTACACTATTAATCATCTTTAATCAAGAAATTACGGCTTCTTTAGTGATTGCTGTTTGTTTAGGTCAAAACCACAGATCTAAGATCAGCTTTCCCCTAGAGAAAACACCAGAAACTTGACTTCCATGTGTGTTTTTAATGTGATGCCTCGTTTTTCTCCTCCTTTTTTTTATGGAGCAGCTCTTATGAATGCAAACAAAGACAGGCTTTTCTCTCCGAGGCTGGCGTTGTGCTCATTGCAGTAGGTCCCAAAGAGGCGTGTAAGCTGCTGTAATGCTGTTCGCTGAGCAGACCTTTGAAATGTGACACTCAATTTCAAAACCGAATAAACACTCCGGTTTCTGTTTCATAAAACGAACAACAGATAAGATCCAGTGATTAGGCCAGTCTCACACCCTTGTACATTACCCACATGCATACCTATTTTATTCTGTTTTGTAGCATAAGCAGAACAAGTAGCCCCTTGTGAAATGTAGGACCCTTCAGCATTATTTTAAAAAGAGTATGTAAGGAAATACCATACTTTAAAAGAATACACTTAAGTGGGAAATAAATGTAAATATTTCAGGGACTTTAAATGTATATTATTTGCTATTAAAGAGTTGTGTGAAATAGAATGGAAGAATTAAAGAAAGGAAAAGAGACAGAAAAAAAGACAGCAATTTTTCAGTATGGCCAATAAGTCATAAGTGGCTGATATTAAAATATATGCTATTTTATCTTACATGCTACATGAATGCTAAGTGAACTTAGGCATCAAAACATTGTTATTTGAGATTTGCTAAAGTTGCATTTAACAGTGCTATTAAATGAAATTAGATTAATTTTAAATTAGTTTTAGATGATGGCATGGATACTATTCAAAATAACAGATGAGGTGACTATGTATTGCACATCTTTAAAAAGCAGCACTTGGATTAATATGTTTTGGAAGAAGACAAAACAAGAAACGAGGATGTGAGAAGAAGAGAACATCAGATCAAAGAGATCAGAGCATGATAGGACTCATAATGAAGAATGACAGGCAGAGTTAAAAGAAGGGGTGGGCAAATACGAAGAAACTAATAACAGCCATGTAAGAGAAAGAGACAGCAATAAAAAGTGAGAAAAATAGTCATAGAGAGGCAGAGACAGAAAGATACAGAGAAGAAAGAAGCACCAGCACATGTGTTGTCCACATTAAGTAACTGAACCAAATGCGAACCAAAACTAGCAGTGAATCCACTGCACTTTCTGCCTTGCCACTCTCTCCATCTTCAAAGCATTCGATGGGTTAGCAATGAACCTTGTAAAAACATGAAGCTATATTTAGTACTGATACCAGGGAAAAAGAAATCCAATGTTCATATGCTTTCATTTTCTTGCAGCTTTGGTCTCAATGTGCTGTAGACATTCTTTACAAATCAGAAAACATCTGAAGGTCTTTTATAATGTCTCTGTCTTGAATCTAACAGGCCCTCGCTCACAATCTGTGGTGTGAAGACAGATGTTCAGGACCGATGCACACACAGATAAAAGCTGTGAACATGGAAGACTGACAGGTTTATCATTTGAAATCACTATATACCATACTCACATTAACGTGCTAACTCACCTCTGATATTTAACTGCAGGGATGTGCAAACTTACGTGGGGATAGGGCTGGGTATCGTTCAAAAAAATGTTATACCAGTACCGATACCTAGAGTTCGTGAACGATACCTTTTTCGATAACAATTGTATTAAATCAGTTTTAACAAAATTACATTATCTTAAATATTTTTTACAGCTTGTTGACATTATACAGACTCAAAACCTCATCTCCTGAGCCACTGCATGGAAAAAAATATATCCAACACAATGAATCAGTGCAAATTAGTTTTACTAAGGTTCAAATCGTTTTCTTTTTACACATCTGTTATGCTACCTTTACACTAGTGCATTATTATTTATTCTTACAATAGCCTTATCTTTTCCCCTCTGAAAATTTTGTGTATTTAAATTTTTTAAGGCATAAAACATTTGTCTTTTAAATGAATGAAGATTTCATTTTATTGTTGGAAAATAAAGTTTTACAACAGTTTTAATCATTTTTGTAGTAGCCTATTATGTACATTGTATTTCTGGTGCCATGTCCAAACCAAACTTTTATTTTGACGGCTTGCCATGGCATGACGATAGATTTACTCAAATGAAATGGTCAAATGCGCTTGAAGTAACCCTCGGAGCAGTTCTGGAGATGTTATTTATGTAGCCTTCTGTATTTATGTCCATTAATTTAGTTAGACGCAAGACGTTAATATCACCGGAAGTGTCACGGGCAGGTCAGTTTGCTAGTAAACAAAACCACGTGTCTGCATCATAATTTTTGAGGTTAAATATTGACAAATACAATTGAAAGCGGGAAGGTGCTCACTTATTTGTGCGGCGCACACGTGTACATGGGTATGACATAGGTATTACAATAACAAAGGACATTTTCAGTGTCCCCGTAATTCAAAAGGCTTTAAAAAAAAAAAAAAAAAGGTGTTTTTTTTGGAAAATCTAAAAATGCACACAGTTTCCTGTAAGGGGTAGGTTTAGGTGTAGGGTCAGTGTAGGGCAATACCACATACAGTCTGTACAGCATAAAAACCATTACGCCTATGGAGAGTCCCCATAAATCACAAAAACCAACAGAAAGCGCAACTTAATGACGTGCAGACATGTAAATGATATAAATAACATAAGGCTATTTTACACACGTTTGGTCAAACACACTGGCTAGTGCTGCAGTCTTTTATTGGCTCACTGACGTTGATGAGATTAACCCCTTTAGGTACCGAAATTGGGTACTGAACGGCGAGACTTTTTTGATACTATTTGATGCAATTTGGTCAGTACCTAAAAAGTATCGACTTGATACCCAGCCCTACATAGGGATGTTACTACACTTGCTACTGTAGATATAGCAAATCTCAGCTCCAGGCCAAGAGCTTAACCCTAGCCAAGAACTAGAACTCAAAGCAGTACTCCTGTGCTGTTTTCTGCGCACACACACCCAAAGCATGCGCACAGAGAGATACAAGTCAGACTGCGCTCTATTATAGTGAGTTCTGTTGCATCTTATCATGCTTAAATGGACATATACACAAAATCAGTCACCTGGGTGCTCATATTGGCAAGTATTTTCGTAAGCAGCCTTAAGCAGAGTTAAAAATAAAAAAAACTAAATGAATGTAAAGAGGAAGAAAGTTTTACGTGCCAGCAACTGAATATATACAGTCTTATGTCATTATAAAAATAGTTAATTTACTCAGCCTGAAGTATAGTTCAAAACCTGTATGAATTTCTTTGTTCTGTCGAAACACAAAGGAAGATATTTTGAAAAAAAGTTTTGGGTCACCATTGACTTCCAGAGAAATTTTTTCCACTATGGATGTCAATGGTGACCAAAACAGCCCGGTTACAAACTTTCTTCAAACCCAAAATTTTTTTTCATAATATCTTCCTTTGTGTTCTGCAGACCAAAGAAATTCATACAGGTTTGGAACTACTTGAGGGTGAGTAAATGTTGACCGAATTTAAATTTAAACTATTCCTTTAATGTTAATTAAAGAATAATAGAAAATCACTCTGCTACAGTTGACTGGATAACTTCTTTAGCTTTAATATGGATTAATCTGTATTTTCATTTATACATTATAGTATTTTGTACCCGAAAACTACTGTCAGACCTACCTAAAAAACTTAAAGCATTGCTTTATTGCTTGTAATTTTATAACTTTCACACATCTCTAATAATAAAGTTGGATTCATTAAGTTGGAATTTTCATTGTTTTTGAAACCAGTTTTGAAGGATCATGTGACAGTGAAGACTCGAGTAATGGCCTCTAAAAATTCAGAAAGGATTTGCCATTACAGGAAAAAGATTTATTTTAAAATATCTTAACATTGACATTAATGTTTAGCATCAAAATTGTCTGTAAAGCTGCTTCAAAATAGAATTAAACTCAGTCACAGATGCAACAGAAATAACTTAATGCAAAATAACATGGTGTCAAAAACCAGTAGAAAATATTTTCACTTACTTTATCTATTTATATGACAAGAACGATGCTGGCCAGGTCTGCAGGCCTTATCTGACAGCTATATTAAAACATCTTCAGAAAAAAGGTTGAAAACATTAGTCTGTGATCAAGGTTAAGAAAGCAAAAAAGCTTATTAAATTGCTCTCTACTTGTTGAAAACATTAGTCTTCAATAAATAACCAGGTCTAGTGGTATCTGAAATAATTTAACTGTCACGAGCGAGCTGATAGATTGTAGTTCTGTTTGAGAGCAGAAAAGCAGGTCCCAGTGACAGCACAAGCTGTGTGTCATCATAAAAATCGATCCTGAGGAAAGAATACTTGAAATGTTTAGCAAAAAGCTGTGTGGAATGAGCCAGCATTCATAAATCCTGCCCAATTGCAGACAGAGCTCAGAAAATTAGTAAATTCTCCTGAAGAGAAAAATCACAGAAGGATGGGAAAACAGAGAAAGAAAGCAGAAAGGAAAAAGGAGGAAAAGACAAACAGAGAGAATGGATATATAAATAAAACCTAAGAAGAAAACAAAGCTGTACTGATGCTCTGGAGAAAATTGAGACGACAGACAGTAAAAAATAGTGGCAGAGTGATCAGGAGAACAAGGAGGTATTAGGAAAAGAGAATGTGAATGTTCATTCTGGCACGAGTGTTGTGTATGATACACACATTAGAGTTAATTTATAGACAAGCTGACTGAGGTCTGATCATTATCATTTATCCTCAATTAAGCAGCCAGCTCTCCAGAGCAAGATAAAGACAGCTGTATAAATGATTTACACAGAGAGAAGCCATAGAGCCACAGAGCAGAGCCGTCTCCTCTAGATTTAAGAGCAAAGAGGTATCAGATTTAATGGACAGTATTAACTTGATGCAAAACAGCATATCCACAGCGTATTTATGTGCGCCGACTCTTGAAAGCATACACACACACACACACACACTCAAACCATTTGGATGGAATGGGTGTACTGCTGTAGATAATATTGTTTATCTTTATGTAAATTTCAGCTGCTGTCTCTTATGGCAGATGACACCAGAATGACAAACTGCTGAGTATTTTAATATTATTATTAACGAATTAAATTTTTCTTTGACCCAATAAATGCAGCCTGTGAGCA
The DNA here is from genome assembly GCA_032357445.1 of Enteromius radiatus. Taxonomy (NCBI): domain Eukaryota; kingdom Metazoa; phylum Chordata; class Actinopteri; order Cypriniformes; family Cyprinidae; genus Enteromius; species Enteromius radiatus. Next base: position 170,821 of record JAUCMS010000063.1, read on the forward strand.
TAAGAACATTTCTGAATCAAAGTGTACTGAATGTGACATTGGTAAAGAGAATAGAATTTTGCTGGTCATGTATTATTTCTTAATCAAATCGCTCTATATAAAAGCTTTTATTAGAATACAAATTTGGCCATGCACCTTTTATATACATATTTCAAAAATAATATTAATTTATACAGATGTAAAGCTTTTTTAATGAAGCAAAGCAATTTGCTTGACTGCACTGCATCGCACAGAACTGAAGTGAGATGCACCAGCTGCTTGACCTGACACGTTCATTTAATTACTCACTTTGTCCAGTAGAGGGAGCAAGACCTCTTAACGGCCATGAGAGATAACAAGATGTGGACATTACTCTGGTTACAAATATCAACCGTTCTGTTCTGACAGGAATTTAACTACGCAGATGGAAAAGTGTAGCATTTGCAGATGATTTATCCTTTAAATTAATTTCATGCTGAGGATCATTTTTAAAAAAATCTAAAGGTCTATTTATGCACATTATTTTTCTAAGAGTATTTCTCAATCTGGTAGTCTGCAAGAAACAGTGAGCGCTATGTAAGTGAGGCATGAGCTACTGCAGGGAGAGAGAGAGAGAAAGAGAGAGATCCAGATTTAGACATTTCCTGAGCAGACAGAGACACTCTGCAACGTTTCAGTCAAGTTGAGTCAGTAATATAAAATTTAGATAATCACATTGGTGAAAATTACAAACACTATTTCAGCACATTAGTGCACTAGCAATTCACTTACTTACAAGCGATTAACGAGGAGCAGAACGGGATAATTGGGAAAAGGTAGAGTGAGAGAGAATGTTGCTATGCAACTTTGTTTGCCTGCCATGTTTCTCTAATTCAAGCTAATGAGGCAGTTGGGCTGAATCTGGTGAGACAAACAGCCCATGGCCACCTCCTCTACACGCTGATGCAGTTACAAAGTGCGTCTGTGAATGTGTGAACGTGCAATTATACTCAACGCTCGTTCTTTGACACATCCAGGCAACGACTGAATGGAGTTTGGTGTGTGTAATACTGTATGTTTTGCGGTCTGTAGACATGCACCATTTCTTAATATAACACTAATACTGCCGTGAACATCATGAAAGGATATAGTCACTGGTGCAAACTGCTCTCCGTACATGTGTACAGAAACGCAAACATGAAGACATGTAAATGTACAGTTCAGGTAACGTACACTGCAAAACTATCCCTAGATAAACAGCCATTAAAGCACAAGTCCGATCATTCATGCATCACCTTATAGAAATGTAATCTCCCAGAAATACAAATGCATGTCTATACCCTGGAAAAGAGCAGAAGAAAAAAAGAGGGGAGGAGAAAATCTGAACCTTCACTCCAAAAATAAAACAGATATTTAGTTTGGCACAGACTGTGTTTCGGCTTCTGATGGTAATGACATTATAAGAGCGCTACTGGACAAATCCTCATAAATAAGAACTGTGGTTTCCAGACAGATAGAATGCTGGGAAGGGCATGTTACAAACACATCCTGTCTAGAGTTGAACACAGCACTGTAACAAACGCATCCCCAAACACCTCACACAAATCACAAAACACAAACTTTTGAAAACCACTTTCCAAACGATCATTCGGTGAGTATCAAACAGGATTTTGTTATCAAGTGCTTCTTTTTCCTGACGTTTGGTAGAGGATGAGCACCTTCCTCTGGGAAAATCACATTTGTTATCCTGTGATTTTCTGGGCTAAAAATATCTACCTGCAGCTGAACTTTGCTTGGATGTTTTCTTTACGTGATTTATAGCTCCCTACACTGAAGGAGATCCTTTTAAAAATGTGTATACACTGTGCCCTTGGGTGTTTGACATCAGCGCCCTTTTTTATCTAGAGTAGGCCTATGCCTTCAGTGATACTATTTACTAAATAATAAAGGAGGTGATATGTTGTTCAATTAGTTTATTCTCATATGCTAATGCACAAGATCAGCTTTGCAAATTGAGTTATTTGTAAACACCATTTAAATGTATTATTTGGTGCAATATACCAATATTGATAAAATGAAATACTTATATCATGCTAATACTATACATGATAATATGGTAAATGGTCCTGTGCCATTATCTGGCCAACAGTAAATGGGAATACCGCACATTAGCGCTGGTTAAAAAACAACCATAAAACAGAAAAAAAACAGCAACAGTGTGTAGATACTGCTGCTGTACAAAAATCATGTCAGAGGAGATGCCAGCCAAAAGTGAGAAACACTTCCTGCACTCGAGGACATTAGACACCACAGACTTGCCATGTGCCTGAAAAGTTTTATAAATAGTGTCCAATCTAGGGGACTGCGGGAGTTCCAAATGTGTCATCCTTTCTTCAGTTGCTATTTCTTTTTTAGGTTGCCAGGTATTCATTCCAAATTTCAGTGCACATTAGTTTTCTTTGTCTTTTTTTAATGGATGCAGTACATTATAAAAATAGCCCCAAATAAAAAAGAAAAAATGCTGTTTTATTATGAAAGTAACCCAAGAAAACCACATCCCTGGCAACACTGTCTGCAGGAAGTATGATTTTGTATGCTCTTGTTATGGTTACAAAATCTCTTTCCATCTCCCAGTGCTAATATTTTTTATTGTGATTCATTTTTATTTTCCGGAAAACATAAAATATCTTAAAAATATATAAATTCTATAGATACAGTAGCAAGATAATACTTAACAATATATTTTATGTATTTTGTGATGATATTATTATAATGAATTCTTTTGAAAATCGGGCTCCATGACAGCCCTAGTGCTGAAACATGCTGCTGTGCGCATATACAAGCCAATGCGTTTTTTACCTTTAAGTATTTGACTAGTTTTTGGATCTGCCAGTATTCAGAGGGTAGGTCGGTGGGGATCTCGGCACGTCTTTCTGGCTGTTGCTCATCTTCCTCATCCTCCGATGAACTCTCACTGAAGTAATCAGCTCCTCCTGGGCTTTTACTGCGCATACACACACATATGCACCTATTAGACATATTAATATTCAAAGCTGGCCCACAATTTTATGTCTTTCAGACACAAACTGGGAGACAGACACAAACTCTCCCACAGATTTTTCTCAGAGTAGAAACGAGAACTATCCATACATAACAAGACCTTATAGAAAAAGCCTTTTCTATAATAAATAGAGCTTAATACATCAAATTGGAGGAGAGTTGGAGCAGGTGCAAGCCAAACCACACAGCACATTCTCTCAAAGCTCTGGTAAAATCTCTGTGAATTCAATGTGGAATGAATTATTGCTCTCTGAAAGGCCTTCATGCTCAAACCCTTGGACACAACGGCCATCAAACTCAGGGGTGTATTTGAAGTGTCATCTTAAGCCATGGCATCAAATTAAACGGCAGGGGATGGAGAGAACAGAGACAGAGCAACAGAGAGAGAGGAAGACTGGAGTGGTCATCAGTGCGTTTCTGAACTCTTTCATCGCAAGCTTATACACGCACGCACAAACGCAGATGGCCGTTAAAGCGGATCAGGCTACTGAAATGAATGTATCGTCAAACGAGTCATGAAACCCGGTACCACACGGAGAAGAGCCCAGAGGGACTCAGATATGTTTTCCAGTGGATAACAGCAACGGACTCATCTCTTTGTAATACCCGCCATGAAAAACAACGGAATTGGTGTTAGTCACTTACTGGAAGTAAAATGTGTGTACCGCAATGCAAAAGACTGGAAGTGTGCTGGCTTAGTGTGTTATGCATTACATTACTGGTGTGTTTGTGCAAAATGAACGCACAAACCATCTTCAGAAAGCTACATTTAAAACCTTTCTGTTAGCAGTAGGACTTGGGGAAAGAGAGGCTGTGGCTACACCCGGAGCTCCTTACAGGCAGGACTGTGTATTCTGGCAGTCAACGTTATGGGGACAGCTGGAGTTTTCACTCACCATCGCCAAACAGACAGAGAGGAGTCAGGAGAAGGAACAGGGTTATCAGCGGCTCAGGCACAGGCCGGTTATTACAGACCGCTACTCCCAGTAGCACCAGAGGACCGTTCTATGTGCACACCAACCTGAACGGCTGCTTCATCCGTGTCTTATTAAAGGCTATAAAATGAATACTTATCCACAGCTGAAATAATTTGCCCTGAAAGTGAGTCTTTATTTCCAATTCAGTGATTGGATAAGTTTTTTATGTTTGGCCGGGAGAATAAAGGGTTATTCAATTATGCGTGTTCCTGGGAGAGGGTTTTTCAGATCCTGTTTCAATGGTTAGGTTTTTACCTCAGAGAAAATACCATATGTACAATGAAAAGGCAATTTTTGTGGACTGAGATTATGGGGACATACATTTTTTGAGAAGATTGGCAGCCTGGCAAAGACGATCCAGAAAAAATGGCCTTTTTTTTGTTCTCGGATGTGGGTGACTTTGTGCCATTTTCCAAGATCTTCTTGCTTTCCCTGCTCCTTCTAGACTTCTCCTCTACGTCACTGGAAAAAACAAAATCAGATATTTAACATGTTTACATATTTTAAAAAGTCACCATGAAATCAAAACCAACATTTTACACTTTATTATGATAGTTCACTTTAGACATTCTACTAACTGTAAGTAGCATTGTAACTACAGTACATCAACTACGTGTCAACTAATTCTCGTTACTAACTCTGTAGTTAGGGTTAGTAGAATAAGTTGATATATACTTGCATAGTTTCTTATAGTCAGTATGCTGTAGATCCATCAAAATAAATTGTTAGAAGTTATTAAGCAAACAGTCTACTAATACTCTACTAATACTCCAATGACTGCTAGTTGACATGTAGTCACAAAGTTACTACAAAAGCTACCGTTTGTAGAAAGTCAAGACTTAAATAAAAACTGTCATAATTGTTGAAATTGTCTCACATTAAATGACAACAGCAATTAGCAAATAAATTCAAACCAATTCATTTCAGGTGGGAAACAATTCCCAGCAAGTCCCAGCATACGTTTGTTTCTCTTTTTGAGAAAACATTTCATTTGAATAGGAAAAAAAAGTCACAATTTTAAGTCTCAATGCTGCCTTTTTGATTTAAATGATACGAAAAAGTGTGGTAAAAAAAAAAGTCAGGAAACTTTCCAATTTTTAATTCACCTGTTATGATGTTATATAATTTTGCGTATGCTTTATATGTCTAGTCTGATATTTTATTTGTACCACACAAGTATCACCTATGACTATGAGGATGTTCCTTATACAGTGTATTAAAAAGCTACTTCAATTTACAGTTTAACTGGTGCCTTTGTTGCATTATCCTTTCATTATAAAAAAAAATTAATTGATTTTTTTTCTCCTTTCAGGTAATACGTTTGTTTCAGCCTTCTGTAGCTATATGAAGTGTCTCAAGTTCTGTTACACCTTACAAAGAAAGCATACATCATTAAAAGTTTGGTTCTGGCAGAACAGCGTAAATTTTCACATCTGGGAAATTCTTATTTCTCCAAAACAAAGGATTATTGTTTTGGAAATTCTAGATGACTGGTCAGAGGAGGTATACCAGTAACAAGTGTTGAAATAGCCAAAGGCCTGATTTGTCTGCTGGATCAATTCAAAGGAAGGGAACACATGCCTGAGTGATCAAGTCTGGCTTTATCAGCTGACTGTCACTATGGATAGCTATGCCATGACTTCACCGACTGACGCTCACAAGAGAACAGCCACTAATGCATAAGACATATAACCAAGTCTGGCTGAACTGTATGTAAACAAACAGCATGTAGAATGCATGTAGCACGCCAGAAAACATTAGCGTCAGTGATGTTCATGGTGTGAGTCCACTTGGATTTGGAATTATCACTTACTCATAAGACGACGTGAGGCCGAGGTTCTTCCATTTCAAAGATGGTTCTAATTTCTTCTTCCTACCGCCCGGCTTGTTCCGCGCAGGCTGTTGTCTCGCCTTCTCAGGCACATTCTTTTCCTCATGGTCGTAAGACTTCAGGGTTTGGCCTGTTTCCTCAACATCAACCGTTTCCACATGTAAGATCTTTTTAGCGGATGGCACATCTTGAATGGCAGAGTCCTGTAGAAAAGAATGAATAAAACAGAAACAAGATACATGTCTCAATTTGTACCAAACACACAAACTTTGGTAGATCTATTTTTTAAATATTCTTCATTTAATAAAGTTCTTCATGAATGCAGTGTTATTTTCCATTTTACATCTGACATATTGCCTCTTTATTGGGGAGGCACATCACACACTCATCTTCGAGCTAGTGCAGACTTTTCATTCTGAAAAAGAGACGTATAAAAACTTAATCCCACTTATGAATTTGTATCCCTGAACATTTATATAATACAGCCTTTCTCCACAATCTACTGCCAAAAAAACAATCCTGCCTTTGAGTTATGAGAATAATTGAAAAAATAGAAATGCATTTCCAAAATTTCTTCTGTTAATTGCCTATACAATATAAGAGGTTTATTGTTTCTGTGCATTCTTGAACCGCAGCTGGAAATTTGGCACACAGTCAGTAGAGTCTTTGTGGCAAAGTAATGCAACAATGATTTTTGAAATTAAGAGAGACTCTTTCTTTCTCTTTCTCCTACTTCTTTATTAATTTTGTGAGAAGCTCAACAGGAGACATATGAATGGTTAAGAGGCAGGAAAGATTTTAGTCACAGGCACCTGTCATCCGCCCCTTCATTAGTTCCATCTTTTTAGAGAGATGTAGCAAGAAAACCTAACAGAAACTGCAAGAAGAAGAGAGAACAGTATGAGAGAGGAAGAGTTCAGAAAGAGTACACAAGGGAAAAAGCTTTTAATATGGCACAAGGGACTCTGTGTAGATCCAGCTGGGCTAAGCACACTTTGTGCCTTTCATGAGCTCGTCTGGCCTATAGAAGGCCAAAGTTAAGAACAGCCAAAGTTGTATCCATTTCCTTTTACCACTCCACCCACCTTTAATATTATAATTGAAGTAATAAACTTGCAAAAACCCTGTCCAAGACTAAGTAGGGAGAGTGAACGCTCTCTTCAGTATGGCATCCCGAACAGAAGTCTGAATATCAAGAGAAAACATTGAAAAGTGCTCAATAAACCTCAAACAACTACATCATCTAACTATAAAAGAAAGAAAGAAATTTACAAAAGTCTATTTTAAAACCCAGTGAGATGACTATTATAGATGGTGTTCACACTTGATGATGCAGTACTCTAATATACACAACGTTTAGGTCAAATTATTCTAAAAAATATATATATTTTACTAAATATACATAAAATATATAATATTTTATACTTATATTCACTACAGTTCTAAAGTTTGGGTTTTGGTTTTTTAATATCTTAAAAAGTCTCTTAGGCTGCATTTGTGCGATCAAAATTGAAAATTGAAAAATTATTACAATTTAAAATTAGTTCTCTAATTTAATACATTTTAAAATGTAATTTATCCAGAGATGGAAATGCAAAATTTTCAGTAATCATTATTCATGTCTTCAATGTCACATGATCCTTCAGAAATCATTCTAATACGCTGCTCAAGAAACATTTCTTATTATCATCAATGTTAAAAATGGTTGTGCTGTTAAAATTTTGTGGAAACACTGACAACTGAAACCTTACTAACTGACCCCAAACTTTTGAACAGTAGTGTATTCATATCAATATTCTTTACAATACAATAAAAGGTATTTCTAGGTAATTCTTTAACTTTGTTTGTCATTTGTATGTTTTCTATTGCCTTACATTATGTTATTGCTTTTCAAAGAACACACAGAATTCTGCATTAGAATTTGTGGTTTCTAGGTTTCTTTCAAGGCAGCATAAATAAGTCACCTTTTGAAACAACCTTTACGTTGAGAGTGTCTGTGATGTAATGAAATACTACCTTCTTCAGAAGAAGCTTACTAGGTTTTGGAACAGAGCGACAGTCTTCCTGTCAAAGTCTGACAAAGCAGTAGAGTACGATATCTTTTCCCTGATGAATGTCACCTTCTGCTCAGCCCTGGCTGTGCACGTTAGATTAAAAGTGTCTGATCTGATAAAAGTATAAAAACGCATCGGTTCCTCACGCAGCTGATATGTTAGGAGATACAGCCTGTTGTCTTTGGCTGAGATCTGGGTGTGTGCTGAGGGTTTCTGGGCTGAATAATCACGGCCCGGTGCTTGACTGATGGCTGAAGGACCAGAGCGTGTCTGAGACTTATTACAGCAAACTGCAGGCTGCAATCCAGAGTCTATTCTCTGCTGAACTTTTCACGTTACAAGAGTCCCATAGCGCGAGCAAAAAGCATTATCTGCAATCAAATCAACATGCGCCCTAAAGTAACGGGTTCGTTTTAGGTGGATGAACGTGTATTTGTAGAAGGTGATGAGAGTCTTGAGCAAAAACGAGAACTCTCATATGTAGCCTTGTAGAAATGTGTTTGGAAGACCTTAGAAAGACAGACATAGAAAAGCAAATTCATGAAATCTAGCAAACAAGGAACCAATGCAAAATATGGAGAACAAAGAGGGGTTTGATTTGTGTTTAAGCAGACTACTTTTATGGCTCTCTCTTTACAGCCTCTGTCCATCACCCGTCAGCTGCTAGTGCTCATGGTTGAGATCCCGCCCGCTGGCATAATAAAACATGAAAGTCTGGTGGGCATTTTTACACACACAAACTCTCGCACGCTGAACCGCCCGCCTGGCATCATCGCTTCAAAGAATAATAAAGTCTTTCTCCTCGCTGCCACCAATAATCGAACTCAACCTGCTAGCACATATCCAGCCTTGTTCAAAAACCAAACACTAAAACCGCACTGAGAATATTCACCTCATTCTTTTCTTTTTTTTTCGGCAATACATATTGTTTCAAAGAAGCTTTGCAGAAAATAGTGCTTTAATACCCCCAGTGAGCAAGCCAAAGGCAACATGGCAAGGAAAAAACATTCTAGAATATCACACCAGAAGTGCACCATCTGTTCAGTAGGTTAAACGTAGTCAGAATGAACTTTGAAGTGGCATTTCCTGTCTCGTTAAGAACACTAATTTCAAAAAATATATATTGCCAACAATATTCAGACACCTTTCAGCAACAGCAAGTATGACTGTAACTGCTACGTACCAAATAAACAGCCTGGCGTGATTTAAACAAGTAGGACATGTTCCTTTATCAACATCCTTTGTTGTTCGTGAAACAACATTCCTATTATTCAATCATTGCTTTATGATTTTAGTGCGTTAGAGATATGATTGGTTGCTGAGGATGTTGTTCTAGGACCTACAAAGGATGTTGATCCAGAGAGCAAGTATAGCATATAGCTCGACTTCAGCTTTTTCTCATAGAGCTTTAGAATGATAGCACACTTAGACTGAACATTCATCAGAGGCAAGAGTTATGGAAGGTGAGCAGAGCTACTGAGCACAGACTCATGGGAACTGTTCCTCAAGTAAGGAAGATGAAGCCTGTCCTGGACCGGACGGAGTTTAACTTGGACATCTCTGCTGAGAGTAAAGGTAAAATTCTGCAGCAGGCTTAGTTTGTGTCTGAAAACTGGCTCTGAATGCAGAATGAATAGATGAAAGGAACATTTTATACTTTTTGTCCTCAAGGTAACTGACAGGAGCACCAGACAGAGGGTTTTTTACACCGGCAGAGTAGCGCTAGACAATAACCATTACTATATGGTAGAGCAGTAATCTTTCTGTCTGCCTTCACTTTCCATCTGCAAACTATATCGGCGAGAGATAACATCACCATCATTTAGCAGCAAACATAAAGAGAAATCTGTCTCGATGATGGAGTTTCCGTTTATATTGCTCAAGGACAGAATTATGTCTGTTATAAAACCGCCAACGGTCGGCATAAAACATTAGCGTGGATCTGAGGACTTTGTTTTAAGAAAAGAAAAGTACAAGTTGGAGGAAATCTTTTGTCTGCATCAACAAAAAGGCATTTAGTGAGCTGTGCTACCGACGAAGCTGAAGACAGATCTGGACAACATTGAGTCAGCCCCAGCCCCCCCCCCAGAAAACACATACAAGCACACACGACAAGAAAAGAAAATGGTAATTTCTTAAAAATGTTGTATATTTTAAAATTATTTTTGATATAATTCTTGCCTGTTAAATCTTGTGTAGAACGGACTAAATATTTGGTGCAGTAAAACAAAACATTTTTCCAACAAATACATTATGTCAGTGATGAGAGATAGGATATCATATCTCAAACAATAAACACACTTTTCACCACATCTTGAGGCCATTATCGGAGACCCAATTTGTTAATTTATCTTTTACTTAATTCAGAGGGGTCTGACTAACTGGCCTGTTCTCACATTCTTTCACACTGTGGTGATGTGAAAAATAGCAGAGTGACAAGAGAAGAGAACTCCCTCGCTCTCCAGCTCAGTCTCTTAATCTGTCTCTCTCTTGGTTATTGTGACAAGCAGACACTCTGCGCAGAGAGAGAAGTGTAGACATTAGGTTGTCCCCTCTTTCCCTTTGCTCTCTTCTCCTCAGCTGTGATTAATCTTAGGCTGCATACCGCACACCACAGGATAAGGAGCGAGCAGGAGCACACCGCTGCCAGTTGAAGGACGGCTTTGCTGTTTGTTTGTCTGTGTTTGAAGCATTGGCCTCTTTCCTCAAGTCTGTTTGCAAATATTTAGAATTCAAAATGAATAACTGAATCAGTAGCCTACATGTTTAATATGCGTTCTTTTTTAGTTGTTCTTAGCGTTATTATTTAGCATTTTTGTCTTTATTAGACAAATTAATACAAATAAGACTCACAAATAAGTGAGAGAGGAGATCAGTATCAGACCTTAGGAGAGGTACTACAACTCAACACAATGTGTCAGAGCACTTCCCATATGCCTATGGTGAAATTGCTGATATTAGAAGTTAAATTTTAAAACATGAAAGCTATACATGTACACTATCTTTCAAAATATTTGGGGTTGGTAAGATTTTCTAATGTTTTTGAACATCTCTTTTGCTGCATTTACTTGATCAGAAATCCAAAAAAAAAAACAAAAAACAACATCACTATTTTAATTTTAGGAAACATTAGGATATACTGTACAACTTTACCCGTGTACATACAGTCTATACAGTGGCTACGGAAAGTATTCAGACCCCCTCAAATTTTTCACTCTGTTATAATGCAGCCATTTGCTAAAATCATTTAAGTTCTTTTTTTTTCCTCATATTGACAGAAAAACACAGAATTGTTTATATTTTTGCAGATTTCTTAAAGAAAAACTGAAATATCACATGGTCCTAAGTATTCAGACCCTTTTCATCAGTATTTAGTAGAAGACCCTTTTGATCTAATACAACCACAAGTCTTTTTGGGAAAGATGCAACAAGTTTTTCACACCTGAATTTGGGGATCCTCTGCCATTCCTCCTTGCAGATCCTCTCCAGTTCTGTCAGGTTGGATGGAAACCTTGGTGGACAGCCATTTTTAGGTCTCTCCAGAGATGCTCAATTGGGTTTAAGTCAGGGCTCTGGCTGGGCCA